>ML820805.1:54379-67085 GCA_009831015.1 Picea engelmannii
ATCAAGGAGTCAATCATACTTCAACTAAGTATAATCAAAATAATTAATTAATAACTTGTAATCAATTAAGGTTATATAATAATTAATTATAATTTAGCCAATGTTTAGGTTTATTTATGAAATTAAGAAAAGGGTCATTACATGTGTGCACGTCTCACCAATTGTGCTATCCCATGGGCCTATTAAATTGAGAGAAGCTACATGCACTATAATGCCTTATATGCATGAGATGTGTATAATGATTTTTTTTCCACGAAAAAAAGCATAATTGTATTCATCCAAAGAGAACCAAATTACATTATGTAGGTGCTTTTAAGCACATCTCTCAACCTTGGATAAAAAGATCCAAGAAAAACAAGGCTAAAAACCCTATGAAAGAGTACAATCTGAAGGCATCAGAGATCAAAAGGACATATACAGTAATCCACGAATGGAACAGAAAACAACCAAGGGTCAAAGCCCCCACCAGGAGAGAAAGCACTGAGAGAAACAAATAAAAAATAAACTCTGGAAACTGGATGGACCAGGTCAGGGTGGTATAGCAACCACACACCAAAAGCATCGATCTGTGTATACATCAAACCCTAAACATACCAAAAAACTGGACGGACCAGGTCAGAGCGATATAACAACCACACACAAAAAGCACCGATTTGTGTATACATCAAACCCTGAACATACCAAAAAACCGGAGAAGAGGACCATAGACTGCAGGGAACTAACCCCCAAGAAAACCCTGCTGAGAGTGAGCGAACCAACCAAAAAATACCAGAAATGGGACAGACCAGGTCTGAGCGACATACACTTTTTTTTCCAAGGAAAAAAGCATAATTTTATTTCATTACATGTGAACAAAATTACATTCTGCATATACACTTTCAAAGTGTATTCCTGGTCCATTGTTGAGTCTGTATACTAGTTGCTACTAATGTCGCTCATAGAATCCCTGATAAGGGACGGTAGCACTATGGAGTCCATGTGGACTTTACATACTATGTTGCTTAAAATAAAAGGCTTCTTTTAGAGAGTTGTGTATATTATATCTGTTGTAGTCATTCCAAAAAAGGTTGATGTAGATATTCCTGCACATGTTCATTATGTACTTTTGTTACTTTCCATTGGCCCAAAGCCAAATGAACCCCCTCTTTCGACCTCATGTCCGCTTCCTTATTCCTTTCCCTGTAGACATGTCGACAAGTAAGAGAATCAAAAGAGGTCGGTAAGAATTTGATGTCTTCCACTATAATAGCAATTCTAGTGTTTATACATCTTTGAGTGCCTCTAATCGAGTTAATGGCATTCATGGAATCTCCAAAAACATTTAAAGAGTGACAATCCTTTTCAATGGCGAAAGCAATGAGGAGTTTAAGGCTCATCAGTTCGGCATAATTGTTTGTTCCCATCCCTAAGCCAAAGGTCGAGGAAAATTAGTGAGAGTCTAATAAAAATATAATCCCTCCTCCCCAGCAGGTATTGTTTTGTGATGCACCATAAAAAAAACCCAGTGTTTTGTTTTGTCAATAACTTCCTCCTGAAACTGTCTTGTCTTGACTCTTTCAACCGAAGTGGAGAGATATGATAGTATGGCAATACTTTTGGCCGTTGTAATCTCTAGAACCGATCACACTCCTTTAAAAATGAGGGAGTTTCGGGCTATCCAAACACCCCAGATTACCAATAATGGTAAGGCTCTGAAACCTCTGTAATTTCTATTCGACCACCAATCTTGCCACAGTTGTTCCAAAGAAAGGTTGATCCAGCTGCAACGAAGATCCAAGAGTCTTGACACTTCACTCCATACTTCTATGATGAATCGACACTCCAAAAAAATATGAATTGTTGTTTCTCCTTCAGATTTATAGAGAGAGCACCATCCTGGTCCATGATTATTTCTCTTCCGTAGTATTTCCCAAGTCGACACTTTGTTTGATAAGGCATTCCACATGAATAATCTTGTTTTGTCCGGATAATTCATCTTCCAAAGCTTTTTCCACCACCAAAATGGCTCTCGTTAGTACAAATCTAAATTTAATTCAATATAGCCAATTGTGGTGTGTAGATCCCTAAAGGAGTTGTATCCCAAATGAGTTCATTCTCACAATCCCTGAGCCTGATCTATGATATTTTCAAATTTGTTATATACTTTTCCAGATCTGTAACTTCCTCATCTTCTAAACCCAACGAAATTGTCGGCTTCCATCCTTGAGACCAAATGGTAGTAAGTCTCAGATCTGCAAGTTTATATAACGTATCGAACCCATGTGTTCTCAAATGATTGATAAGATGATCAGAGAGAATGTGTTGTCCCTCAGAACCCGACCAAGGATTTGTGCCCAGTCTAAATTGTTGTCCATTCCCTATCTTCCAAGCAAGACCATCCCCAATGACCAAGAAAGAGTTGATAACCGCCTTCCAAATCTCTGAGGCACCTTTCAAAGATTTTAGTGGATTCTTGATCCAAGTCTCCAACAAAACAAGTTCTATGTATTTTTGCACCACTACTCTAGTCTAGAGACTGGAATAGTTTAAAATTCGCCAAACTTCTTTTGCCACCAATGCTTTAGAAAAGAGAAAAATATTTTTCAAAACCCATCCTCCAAGAGCCTCGACAACAACGATCATTTCCCAACGAACCCAAGGAGTCACATGTGTTTCTTTCTTGCCACTCTAAAGAAATTTGAAGGTGAGTTTTCTTGTTGCTTCCAAAATTCATTTTGGGATCCATGAGAGTGACATACAATAAAATGGAATTGCTTCCAGTACAGTCTTGACCAAAACAAGTATGCATGCACGTGAAAGCTACCTATGGCTCCAAGTATTTAATCTTTTATCCAATTTCTTCAAAAGCCACTTCCAGTCTTCCTTTCTGTAGTCATTTGGTTTTAAATAGAACCCCAGATATTTCAATCCATCGTCTAACTTTTCTTCAAAAGAATTTCCTAAAGGCAATTTCTTCTTCTTTAGTAAGTAAATTTGTTGTAAGGGACGATTTTCCTTCATTAATTCTCATGCCTGTTGCTTTGGAGAAAAGACTTATAATATTTTTTTAAGTTTTTGCATCCCTTCTGGAGCCCATACTGAAAATTACCACATCATCTACGAAGAGTAGATGTGTAAGTTGCATAGTTTGAGTAACTTTGATTTTGGAGAAGGATCCTAACCTTTTTTCTTCCAAAATTGCTATCCTAAGTCCTTCAGCGACTAAGAGGAAAAGCAGTGGTGAGAGAGGGCAGCCCTACCTTAAGCCTCTTTCTGAAGGAAAAGAAGGTGAGGCAGAGCCATTAATAAGCACTGTAAAGGAAACTGTTGTGAGATAGTTCATGACCCACTTGATGAAGGGAGATGCAAAGCCCAAGTGTGTTAACAATAAACGAATAAAAAGCCAACTTACTCAGTCATAAGCTTTGGAGAGATCGATTCTTAGTACTACACCCTTCAATTTTCTAGATTTCATGCTGTGAAGTCCTTCTTGTGCTACCCCTATTGCTTCGTGAATTTGTCTGCCTTCCAAGAAACCAAACTGCTCACTCGAGATTCTTTCTGAGAGTATTCTTTTCACCCTTCTTGCTATAACTTTTCAAACAATTTTATAGACACAGTTACAAAGGGAAATTGGACAAAAGTCATTTAGGGACACCAAATTGTCAGTTTTTTGAATTAAAGCTATGAAGGTAGAGTTTAACCTTTGAGGGATTCGTCTTGTAACTCTAGTGTCCTCTACCAACTTTAGCAAATCCTGTCCTAGGAGTTCATACAAACCCAAAATAATTCAATAGTCCAGCCATCTGGACCTAGGATTTTGTCTTTTTGAAAGCTATGAAGGACATCTTTTAATTCTTCTTCTGTTATTTCTTCCATAAAAAATCTATTATCTTCTTATTCAACAAATCTTGTAAAGAGTTGGGCCATTCGAACCACTTCTTCTATAGTTGCTTGATTCTCTGCTTTAAAAAGCTCTTGAAAGTGATTTTTCCCCAATATTGACATTCCCTCAAAAGGGTTCTCTAGATTTCCTTCCAAATCTCTCAACTGCCAGATGGTATTGGCACACATACTACCTTTAGCATATGCTTGGAAAAACTTTGTATTCTCGTCTCCACTTGCCAACCAAGTAGCTCTGATTTTAAGTCTCCATGATTCTTCCTTTTCCTTGAATAATTTATTTCTCCTATCTTCTAATCAAAGTAGCGAAATCTTGGACTCAGGTGTAGTGTATCCCCCCCTTCTTCTTCATAGATTCTTTGTAGCTCAAACTCAATTTCTTTTAGTTCCTTGTCTTCATTTTGTCTTTTTTGAAAATCCCAAGGCTTAACTTTTTCTTTGATCCTTTTTAGGTTTTCAGCAAAGTGAAAGGCTACCAACTGGTGGCTATCTAGGTGAAAGGGTATCCAATTCTCTTTAACAAGATTAATGAACGATTCATCCTCTAGCCAAGTCTTGTTAAATTTAAAAGGACTAGTTGGATTTTTTGGACCCTATCTAAACTCAAAGAAGATGGGGAAATGATTAGAGATTCCCCTACTGCCATTCCATTGTTTCATTATCAGTTGTTTTTCCAGAAAAGAGTCAGCTATCAAAAACCGATCCAACCTTTTTGCTACTCCGTCCTCCCCCACCCCATTGTTTCTCCAGGTTGGTTTGAGCAAGGTGGGTTTGAGATCAATTAGTTTCCAATCAACAAGTTTTTGGCCGAAGTATCCTGCCAAAGGATTAACTCTATCATGCAAACCCCAAACTTCAGAAAGTCCCAAGGAAAAATTTAAATCTCCCCCTAAGATAACCAAGTGGTATTTCAGAAAAAGCTTGTTGAAAAGTGTGTCCCAAAAAGGGCTTTTGTTCTGATAACAACCATAGACGTTAAGAATGTGAATATCTTCCCTTATCTCTGATACCGAAATAGTTATGCCTAGCCCAGATTCCATACCCCAAGCATTTGAGATTTGAATAGTATGTGTGTTCCATCCTATCGCTAAGCCCCCAGATCTTCCCATGGCGTCTAAAGTTTCAAACTTCAAACCAAGAAGTAGCAATTTCAGTCTAGTTTTTACCTCCTCCCCTTCCCCCAAAGTCTCTTGTAACATCAAAACATCAGGGTGTTCAGAGCTAATCACCCTTTTTAAAGATGGTCTTTTAAGGGGACCGACCAGACCCCTGTAGTTGAAAGACATGCACTTCATCCAGAACCCTTTCCCTGGGTCCACACTACTCTAAGCGCTCGTTCAATCGACTGTTGCTTCCCCGCCAAAAGGTCACTCCTGGCTTTGGTTTGTACTTTTGAAATCAGTGATTTCCTTCCTCGGCCACCTCTGTCTAGCGTCGATATCACTTCCTTGCACAAACCTCCCGAGGAAGCGATTTTATTCTAGGATCTAAGAAAATAGCGAGTAGACGAGTTTTTGGAGGATGAGGAGGAGGAGTCATCCTCGGTGCTGCAGAGCCTCTTTGGGCTAGGGGAATATGCCAACGATAAATCAATCACAGAGGAATCCAAATGTCTGGGGGCGATCTGTGTGGGACTGGTAGAGAGGGACATGTTTTTGAGAGCCTCCAACCACTCAATGCCATCTAAAGTTAAATTTTTAATTAAAACAATAATTGGAGGAGAGGGAGGTAAAGGATTACACGAGACCAAGTTCCTTGTGTTTTATGTCCCGGTCTTGATAATGCTTAAAACCTCGGGGCCATTCTACCGCTTTGTTGCCCCTTTCTGGAGAGGATTCTTGTCTTTCTTGCAAAGAAACGCCTTGTTCTAGATCTTTAGACCGCCTTAACTCTGTTGAGTTCTGGACTTCATCACTGGAAGCCCCTGTATGGCTTCTCTCCTCCTCCTATAACATTTTTTTCCCTTGTCATTTTTGAAACCCTTTCCTCTGGTCCTTAAAGGCAAGTGACATTTCATCACCAAGTGACCATACTGATGGCATCTTCAACATTTGAAAGGAACATTTTCATAGTCCAAGCTCTGGGTATGGGTGTAGCTTCCCCATCTCAAATCGACTTCTTCTCCTAGCCCTTCTCTAACATTCAAACTGACTAAGATCCTTGCCACTTTTCTCTGTTTAGTTTCTTCAAAGGTCATATCTGCGTCTAAGAAATCCCCCCAAAAATTTCCTATTGCTTTGAAGTGATCCAAAGACCAAAAATGTAAAGGCAAGGCTAGTAGGTGGACACAGACCGATATTTCGTCCATTTTCTCTATACTGGCATAAAAAAGGGGGCTCTAGGTCTTTAAGAGTAGAGGTGAATTGTTAACACTCCAAAGTTTTCCAAGAACCCATTTTGCATGATCTGGTTGCATAAAGTTAAAAGCAAACTGGTTCCTGGTTAGTTCGATGATCTTTGGGATGTAAACAAGATGTTCCTTCCATGCGAAATGCGACCAATCAATCAAGGTTTTTAGGGAAAAAGTTCTCCCACTTGCTTTTCCTACAAGAGTTTGGTTTTCCATTTGTATAACTTCACTTAGACCCACATCCTCCCCGAGAACCAGGCTCCCCAGGTTTCCTTTAGTTTTTAAGCTTTTTCTCTTTTGTCTATGTCCTTCACTTGTCCTTCTCCTTTGATCACAAACACCTTCGACAAAAACTATAGCCCTCTGAGTAGGTCCTCCTATCTGCTTAGACCGGTCATAACCCCAATGTTCTTATACGTCTAGGAAAGTCGAAATAAAGCCTTTTGTGGAGGAAAACTTTGTTAATTCCTTTTGTGCGCCCGAGAGCCATGAACAGAAACCCTCTGCACTCCTCTAATCTAATTCTACCTCTGAGATACCCTTCGATCCACGACACTTCACTGTGCTTCTAGGGTTCTCCAGATTGGAACGAGGTGAAGAAAGGAGAAAACCAACTTTTGATTGGGATATCCAATCGAAATCAAGATCTTCTTGTGGGCTAAGGGAGGGTGGTAAACCTCCTTCCGTGAGAAATGACTTAGATGGAAAAAGCTCTAAAACTTTCTTCAAAAACCTCTTCACCCAAAGGAGACTGAAAGAGTGGATGCAAAAATGACTTACCAGGTAATGGGGGATTTTCCTTGACCATAACCGAGAGCTACTGTGACAGTCTTCTTGTCTCTCCCTTCTCATCCGTCCAATCCCCAAAACTTCCACCTGTTACCATCCACAACTCCTCCCTATCCAACTAGTCACCCGAGGTGGCCACGTGTTCTGACTTCTCCACCATTTCAGTCCCTGAAAGCTTCACTACCACCACACTCAACGTTAGTCGGAATAAACGACCGCAAAAAATCCTACAAGCGGACTGCCCTCCTTGCCCTAGCCGCAGTCCCCGACCGTAGACTGAAATCTAGCCGCAGAGTCCATCTCGATCGTAGTTCCTCCACACTTGCGGAAATTGAAAGCACTCTTGCAGAAATAAAATCCGTCTGAGCGACATACATACCCCTCAAAGGGAAGAGAGATTCCAAGAACTATCTAACCCACCGGTTGCAATATCAGAACTTGACAAAAAATATTTGAAACCAGAGCCAAACATCAAGGATATGCATCAAACCCTGACAACGATCCCGGAACAAGGAGGAAGATCTGGAAGAAGGCTCACAAGGGATGGGGAGGAGCCCCACAAAGAGACGACGCCAAAAAAACCTGGAGGAGGCCACTGACCATGGCTATATCGAAGAATAAAAATGAAATAAAAGAGGGAAGGGCATGGAGCCGAAGGCACCTAACTGGTCCCAAACCCTCCATATCGCGCAGGCACCAAGCACCCAAGCCGAACCGACAAGAATCTGCAGTAGATAAGCCAATAGAAAAGACCAAACGAACTTGCCATAGCATAAAAAAAAAGAACCGGATCCAGATCTGCAGACAAGAACACGGGCGAGGGAGAAGGAAGATGCAGAGGCCACCACGAGCAAGAGCCCAGGAACAGACCTACAGGCTGAAAAGGAGAACAAAAATGCGGAACTGCAGCTAGGGTTTTCCTAGCCGCAGTCCCCCCATGAGATGTGTATAATGATATAGTTTCATTGAATTAAATTGAAAGAAAAATTAAAACATATTATTAAAAAAATATACCATAATTTAAAAACAAAATTATTATAAAAATAAAATAATTTAATATAAATCTATTTTAATTCAATTTTTTTTAAACATCTACAAAATTATTTCTTTATTTTTTAAACTTTGTTAATTAAATAAATTCATGTGATTTTGATAAATAATTGGTACTTCCTCTGAATCTTCTATATACATTTTGAATCACAATGAATTAATATCGAATCTTCTCTAGATTAAAAAAACATCATGATTATTTTTCAATGAAACAGAAATATGATATTAATTAAATATGTAACATTAAATACATAAAGTTTGATATATATGATCAGTTTAATTTACATTCGACCATTTTTTGAAAAAACCGAAAAACATTTATTATACTAGTTTACTTACAATTATGATAATAATTATTACAAGTTTTTAAAATATTGAGTGGTTTTGTGTATTACTTTGTTGAATGTTTTGATACTGATCATATAGAGGTGACAATACCAACCTCATAAATTTTATCAGAAAGCTATGATTATCTCTCGACGAACAGACAATCGTTTCTCTATAGTTCCTTGATTCCTTAAGTGAAAAGATAGAGGAAGATTGAATTGAAGGGTCGTGGTGTGTTGGTATTTATTGGTTAGCATGAATATGTGTTTGCTACTGCATTACAGAGCCTTTATGGTTGATGAAGAGAAGATGAGCTTTAAGCCTAGTGTCGAATGGTGATAGGATTGGGATAGGGGGCGGCCCTACTTCTAGGTTAACGAGGTCAATTGAATCTGGGAATAGATATGGGACCTAAGAAGGTATAAGTGGATATTTTCTCTCCACTGATGTTGGGACATGTTATCACTCCAGGGAACTCTCCTAGGCTATAAGTCAGAGATGCTTGGTAATTTAATCTTTTTGGAAACTATTTTCTCAATAAGTGATGTGGTTTTGGATCAAGATGAATATCTAGCGGCTGGACTGTGTCTTTAAGACTGTCTATTAATATCAAAAATCACAAGGCCTTCTAAGAATGTAATCAGACAAGGATTAATCAAATAGAACAGAAGATAGTTGTTGAACCAGATTATACTCATATAAAACAATAAGCACAATGGGTTTAGAAACTGTAGCGCCCATTTTCTGCTACTAAGGCTTAATCGCTTATTAAAAGAAGATTATAACACCGCTCTATACATAACTCATACATGTACTATATGATCCACATGCATTCGACAAATAAACACATTTAAGCACAAAGTAAAACATATTATTTACTGCTATAATTAACAATCCATAGCGTTCCATATTAATTCATATACACAGCGGAAATCGTGATAACTTAAGCAGCACAGTCCTACAAAACATGATTAAGGCATAATCAGATACTTATCTTTTAACAGTGGTAAATTCCACCAACCAAGTGCAGGCCTTCCACGAACCTCCCAGCCTTAGACCACACTGCTCATCAACTCAACAATGGGTCACCCCCGAGCTGGGACTAAGCTCCACCCCTGGGCAAGGAAATCTAGGCTAGGCTGAGGTTACAGGGAAAACAACCCATAAAATCTGGAAGGATTATGTAGTGTCCCCAAGGCCGAGCCCCGCTGTAAACCAAGTTCTGAAAGGAATTGTGATTATGTTTTATAGGCTAGTGAGCCAAGTTCTTATAAGCTGGAGACTTATGTGTTTGTTAGGCCAGGGAGCCTAAGTGTTGAAGGCCAGGAGCCTGCTGTTGTACTTGTATGTATGCAGAACATTTAATAAAATATAAACACCGCCAGGTGCAGACCGACCACGATGAATGAGTGAAGGGAGACTAAGCATCCACAGAGTGGGCAAGGAATTAGGGGCTGGAAGGTGGGAAAGGGGCTAAGTGCTGAGCCTGGGGGCTAAGCCTAGGGGGCTTAAGCCTGGGAATAATATTTTAATATTATTCCAAAAAGACATGTACATTTTGTGTTTTATCCTAAGTTTTGGCAAGGGAGGACATACAAGGGTGATCCGTGCTGGTGGAACGCATGCAGTTCCATGGGTGACAAGTGTCAACCCTGACACATGCGAATAAACGGCCAGGGTGAGCCATGAGAAAGGTTCCTCCTCCTCCATTCGACTCTCGGACTGCCAGAAGGTGAACGGGTCTAACTCCTGCAGAGAAACCCTCGTGCATCCTCTGAACCGAAAAGGTGTGTATCTGTGTTTGTTCCGGGATAGCCGATACATTCCCTGTCTGAATAGTTTGAACCTGCGTTGACCCCTGCGTGAATTGTTTGTCACGCATCCCCGACAACCAGAGCGTGAGTCTATCCTGTGTTGGCAGATTGGGAAATAAGAAGTGACCTGCCATTGTTGAACTTGTTGGAAAGCCTGTGTCTGTTTTCCCCGTGGGTTGTTGTGACCACGCAGTGTTGGACTGTGTGGGCTCTTGTTGGCCAGTGGTACAACGCTCTCTCCAGGTGAGAGAGGTGATTGAGGTTGGTAGAACAGGTTGTTGGCCTATGAGTGACTCTCTCCAGGTGAGAGAGTGCGCGGAGGAAGGAGAGGACTCCTGAAAAAGAACCCTGTAGCTGCCACAGAGCCCGGAGACTTCTGGTCCGACATGTTCCTGTAACCCAAGGCAAGGGAGATTAGCAGCCGAAGGACTGTCCAGGTGACAAAGAAGGTGTATTCTCCTGGGGTGGAACAAGCATGTGGGGAATGAGGGTCTGTGGGCAGTGAGCATGGAAGGTTCCTGGGAGAGAATTCCTTCCTTGTGGTTGTGTGTTGTTTTCCCTGTAACCTCAGCTAGCCTAGTATTCCTTGTCTTGGGGTGGAGCTTAGTCCCAGCTCGGGGGTGACCCACTGCTGAGCTGATGAGCAGTGTGGTCTAAGGCTAGGAGGTTCGTGGAAGGCCTGCACTTGGTTGGTGGAATCTACCATTGATAAAGATAAGTATCTGATTATGCTTTAATTATGTTTTGCATGACTGTGCTGCTTATGTATCATGTTTTCCGCTGTGTATATCAATTAATATGAAAAGCTAATTGCTTGTTGATTATGGCAATAATTCATATGAATACTCTGTGTTGAATGTGTTTATTGTTTAAATGCACGTGGGTTAAATAACATCTGTATGAGTTATGTACAAAGTGGTGTTATAGTCTTCTTTTAAGAGCGATTAAACCTTAGTAGCAGAAAAGGTGCGCTATAGATTCTTTCCAGGATGCCATCTTACGCCCACTACTATCAGACTCTCATTCCCCACATGCCTGTTCCACCCGGGAGAATACACCTTCACAAGCACAGTCCATCGGTGCTAACCTCCCTCTCTGGGTCTCGGCAATAGGCCGGATCAGGAAGTCTCAGAGCCTGAAGATGGTGTTGGACACTCTCTGGAAGAAACCTCTTCCAACAACATCCACCTCCCTCACCCAGAGAGAGATCACACACAGGCTCAATCACAACTCGCACTGGCCATCAAGCCACGTGCAGTCTAGCTCTGCTTGGTCACCATAGCCAACTGGAAATACAAACACAGGCTTCCTGACTCACAGAATAGAGGTGTACCCGGATTTACAGAGCCAAACACAGGCTTCTCGGCTCACAGAATAGAGGTGTACCCGGATTTACAGAGCCAAACACATGCTTTCCAACTGGTTCAACAATTGCAGAGTGGTTCAGGGTCACGGCTTCAGGACAGAGCCTCCACGCATAGGTTTGTTCAGTCGGACAGAGGATGTGCACGGACTATCAAAGACAACACAGGATTCTTGACTCTCAGGAACGCACGAGGTATTCTTGCGGTGGTTGGGTCGGTCGTACTGTTCAACGCTCCCTACCCACTCAGGTAGTCAGGTGGAATGGAGGAGAGAGAGAGAGAGAGAGCGAGCCCCCCTCTCAAGGCTCATCTCGACTGTTTTTATTTGCATGTACCAGGGTGGACACTTGTCACCCTTGGAACTACATGTGTTCCATCAGCATGCATCCCCTTTGCATGCTTTCCCCTTGCCAGGAACTTGGGATAAAAGTGAAAACATAAAATGCACATGTTCTTTTTGGAATAATATTAAATATTATTATTCCCAGGCTTAAGCCCCCCCCTAATTCCTTTCCCACTCTATGGATGCTTAGTCCCCCTTCACTCATTCATCGTGGTCGGTCTGCACATGGCGGTGTTTATATTTTATTAATTGTTCTGCGTGATTACATATACAATAGCAGGCTCCTGGCCTTCAACACTCAGGCTCCCTGGCCTAACAAACACATAAGCCTCCAGCTTATAAAAACTTGGCTCACCAGCCTATAAAACATAGTTACAATTCCTTTCAGAACATGGTTTACAACGAGGCTCGGCCTTGGGAACACTACAATCCCCCTCCCCTTTATTTCTGCACTGTCCTTAGTGCAACTCACACTGTCTCTACAAGTCTTTCAAAATTTTCAAAAAGATGCAGGTACTCTGCCCGCATAACCTCTTCATGCTCCCATGTTGCGTCCTCAGGACCGTACTAGGTCCACTGGACCTTTACAAGCTCTATGACTCGATTCCAGAGCTGTTTGTTTTTCCTGTCCAATATGCGTACAAGATGCACTTGCAGGACACCTTCTGGTTCCACCTGAATCACATTCCAATCGATGACATGATTAGCATCAGGTACATATTTCTTAAGCAGTGAAACATGAAACACATTATGTACAGTCATAGATGCAGGTAATGCAAGCATGTAT
>ML820806.1:40036-75625 GCA_009831015.1 Picea engelmannii
GAATGAAGAGATTGATCAGATTGAGAAGAACAATACTTGGGAGCTTGTCCCTAGACCTGAAGATAAGAATGTAATAGGTTCCAAATGGGTGTTCAAGAATAAAATGAATGAAAAAGGACAAGTTGTTAGAAATAAAGCCAGATCGGTCTGTAAAGGGTATGCACAAGTTGAAGGTCAGGACTTTGATGAAACTTTCGCACCAGTGGCAAGATTGGAAGCCATCAGAATGTTTCTTGCTTATTCATGTCATAAGAAATTTAAAGTTTATCAGATGGATGTTAAGTCAACATTTCTTAATGGAGATCTAGAGGAAGAAGTATATATGGAGAAACCTGAAGGATTCTCATTGACATATAATCCTAATTATGTTTGCAAGCTAAAGAAGGCCTTATATGGACTGAAACAAGCACCACGAGCTTGGTATTATAGACTGGATAGATTTTTACAAGACAAAGGGTTCAAGAAAGGTACTGTTGACAACAATATCTACATTAAGTCTTAAGGTGATAATTTACTAGTTGTTTTGGTTTATGTAGATGATATTATTTTTGGTTGTACTAATGAATCATCTATCCAGTGGTTTGCTAATTCTATGCAAACAGAATTTGAGATGTCCATGATAGGAGAACTGTCATATTTTCTTGGTTTACAAGTAAATCAGAGTTCTGCAGGAATATTTATATCTCAAGAAAAATATTTGAAAGAGATGTTGAAGAAATTTCAGATGGAGGATTCCTCTCCTATTAACACACCTATGGTGGTTGGTTGCAAGCTCAGTAAAGATGATATTTCACCGGATGTTGATCATAGGACATATCACTCTATGATAGGTATATTTCTATACATCACAACATCCCGTCCTGATATAATGCAAGCTGTTGGAATGGTAGGTCATTATCAATTTTCTCAGGGGGAGTACTTATTGAATATCTGTTGTATTTCTAAGCTGCTCATAGTTGACAGGGGGAGTATGTACTGCAACAGCTCAGGGGGAGCGTGTTTCTTCTTTGAGATTGATGTCAAAGGGGGAGAAAGTGTGGTAATTTCAAGGATGATACTGGTAATTTTAAGGATGCTACAATGGTATAGTTGGATGTTCTTCAACGAGTTTCCATCAATGCCAAAGGGGGAGATTGTTGGCATATTTATTACGGGAAAACATAAGGCATAGTATTTGTTTGTCATTGGTGGCAAGCTCAGCCCGATGATGATGAACAAGAGAAAGTGGCAATACCAGTAGCGTAACGATGATCGCATAACAAGATCAGAACCGTAAACTCATAGGAGTCTCGAAGTCGCGAAATGCGAAACACCGAAATCCCGAAACAGACACATCAACAAAGAGTTTCGCAGACCGGGAAATAACTCCATTTTGGATTTCCGGATACTGGGAGTTGGAGGAGTCAAGAGTCGAGACTCTTCATCACAGGAGTCCCGAAGTGCCGAAATGCGAAACGTCGAAAATCCCGAAACAGGCACATCGATCAGAGTTTCGGATATCAGGAGTTGGAAGAGTCAAGAGTCGAGACTCTTCATCACAGGAGTCTCGAAGTCACGAAATGCGAAACGTCAAAATCCCGAATTAGGCACATCAACAAAGAGTTTCACAGACTGTGAAATAACTCCATTTCCGAGTTCCAGATATTGGGAGATGGAGTTTCGAAACACTTCACCACAGGAATGTCGAAATGACAAAATGTGAAAAACACCTTTTGGTGTAGGTTTCGGTTATCGGGAGTTGGAGTGTCGAAACACTTCACCACAGAAATCGCGAAATGCCGAAATGCGAAAATTGCGACATGGAGTTTCGGGGATCGTGACATGGAGTTTCGGGGATTGTGACATGGAGCGTCAAGATGTCTCATCACAAGAATTACTGAAATCATGAAATGCTGAAAGGGACTATTGTGAGTCTCGAAGACTCGAAGGGAAAAACTATGAAATCCCGTTAGCCGTTCAATTAGGAAAATAAGGGATCAGATTATGAATTTGTGTGGATTGTTGATCTGGATCCATTTCGGGGATCCCGACTTGGAGAGTCGAGATGCTTCGCAACAGGGATTCGCGACATGCGAAATCGCGAATTGCCGAAATACGAAATGCGAAAAACTTTTTGTTTCTTGTAATCCAACGGTGCAGGTGAATTCGAATATGATCGGAGGGCTACTATTTCACCTCACAGTTAATTGATCAGTTATGATTCAGTTAGCAAAACTGATTTATGATTCTTGATCGATTGGCGATTCAGTTGCTGAGGGTATGTGAATAAAAGAAAATATGAGACGACTGTGTAAGGTTGGTCGTTCTAAATGAAAAATGAGTTGAATTGTAAGAAAGGGAAAATTACAGTATGCACAGTGTGAGACCGACAGTATGTGCAGTGTGAGATAAAAATCAGAGATGAGTAACAGATGAGGAATAGACAGAAGCAAGAGAAGAATTGCAAAACAACTTGAAGCAGAGTAGAATTGCAGAACAGACAGAGGAAGAGAAGAATTGCAGAACAGTCAGAAGCAGACCAGATTTACAGAACATAGAAGAAGTGGTAAGAATCGATTTTTCTGTGTTGTTGGTTATTCAATCATTTATTTATAATTAGGGAGGTAGGGTGGTGCTAGGGATGACTATTGTACTCATAGGTTCAAGTGGGTTCTTGAACACATGAAGTTGTAGCTTCCATCTGGTTGCAGCCAGAAAAACCAGGGTGGTAGGGTGGTGCAAGGGATAACATTGGTTCTCTGATATATAGGTTGGTGCCTGTGTAAATGGAAGTTGGTGCTTCCATCCAGTTGGTGCTGGAACACTTAGGGAGTTGTTGCTTCCTTCTAGTGGGTGCAAGAGAAACCGGAGAGTTGGTTCTCTCAAACAAGTTGGATCTTGTAAAACAGAGGTAGTAGCCTCACATTGAGTTGGTTCTCAATTATAGATGATGTACAAAACTTAAAAGACTGCCTATCATTTCGAAGAAGAAGAGGTTTTCTCCCTGTATGGGTTTCCTCGTGAAAATCTGTCTTTTTGTATATCTTATGTGTGAGTGATGCTCATTATTTATGTTGTCCATATGTAGTATAATATTGATGGTCACTTGGAGAAAGATTAAAAATAGTTTAATTGAATTAAAATTGTTTAAGCACAGTAACAACTGATTCACCCCCCCTCTCAGTTGTCTTAGTAATTTCAACAAATATGACCCAAATATTCCACTTCTTGAACCCCAAAGGCACACTCAGAAGGATTTGCATAAAGTTGTTTCTCTTCCAATAGTTGTAATACTTTGTCAACATGTAGTACATGCTCTTCCCAAGATTTGCAGTAGATTAGTATGTCATCAAATAATACTAACAAAAATTTTCCATGGAAGGGATTGAAAACATAATTCATTAAGATTTGAAATGTTGAAGGTGCATTAGTAAGTCCAAATGTCATAACCAAAAATTCACAATGACCTTCATGTGTTCTAAAATATGTCTTAGGAATGTCTTCTTGCTTCATTCTGATTTGATGATATCCCGAACTAAGATCCAACTTAGTGAAGATTTTTTCTCAATGCAATTCATCTAATAATTTGTCGATGATAGGGATAGGAACTCATCTTTGATGGTCATTTTGTTGAGCTGTCTATAATATGGAAACATATGCCATGAACCATCCTTTTTTGTAACCAACACCATTGGTGAAGAGAAATAACTTTGGATAGGTTGATGCATTACATTTTCTTTAATTTGATGCATTACATTTTCTTTACAATATAAACTTATTTATATAATTTATTTATACCATAATTTTTGTTCTGATTGTTTTCGTATTTAAATTTTATCTACTTTGAATGCTTGTGTTTATTATTAATGGAAGTACATAACTAGCTAATTTTCTTTCTTTCTACTTAATTGTAATTTCCTTTCCATTTGAGGGTTGTAAGAACCTATATAGTGTTATATTCTAATATATGTTCTACCTTACCATTGAAACATTGTCATATTGTAAACTAAGATCTGATATAACATGTTCCTTTGTAATTCTACTTCTACAATATAAMAATGAGCATTGAAGATGATAAMAAMTATTCATTCATTTAGAAAGTTTGAGACCCGAAGTGGGAACCCCTTGATTTATAATGAATGATTGCTTCATAAAATCTAGGATGTTGCTATCAAGATTCAAAATTTCCATTGGAGGACCAACACTCCCTTTTATATTTTGTGGTTATATTATATAAATTTAGGATGTATAAATATATTCAAAACGAGCATATAAATTTGTTAAAGGCAAAGGTTTCTAAATTAAAGTTTTGAAGTTTCATGTTTATGAGAAAATACCTAACAAACAAGAACACTATTTCTTTGTAAGGATGTTGGGATTTTTTATCCATTAAAGAATGTTTTCTAAAAGCACATCAACATAGATCTCTAGGACAATGGATGGAACTTTTGAAATTAAAATCATTTTTTCTAGAAGCATATCAACGAGGATTTTTAGGAGGGGATGGAACCTTGTAAGGTACCAGAAGGAAATATGCAAAGTAGTAGCATAATTATTACCAAAATGGTTAAATGAAAGAGACGAAACAATAACCACAATGACAATATAGATCCAAAAGGTGATACCTTTGTTATCCTAAGAACAATGTTCACTTGCCTCTTCAAGGGGGAAACCTCCAACAGAGCAGAGCTTGAGTACACATGATTCAACAAGACAAGATTTTCCTTACTTTCTACCCCTATATATACTATTTCTATCTTCTTTAGGAGGGGAAACATCACCGTCATTTTAAAAAGTTTCCTAAAAAATGGCCATAAAAAGCTTTCTCTCCTTACATTTGTGCCCCGAGAAATATTCTTCATCATAGTTGTAACAAAGACCCTTAAGTTGGAATTCAACCATTTCTGCTCTGGTTAATTTCTAGACCTTAAGAGGAGGGGAAGAAGGAGCTGGATTGGTGGGGTAGGAACATGGAATAAAGGATGACTTTTTTATTGGAGAATATACTACCTATTGTGCTTCCTTGGCTCGATGAGTGGCTTCAAGCTAAGTCTAGGGGTGAGTTATTAGGAAGTGAGATCAAATGTCATCCTTGAGGTCACCAATAAAGAATTCATGAAAGAAGGTGTCTGACATGCCTTCAGTTTAGAAATCCCATTTCTCAAAAGCAATGATGTAGTCTTCAACTGTATCAGACTGTTTAAGCTTGGTCAAATGGCCCAAATGATGAGTGTATGTGTCAAATAATTCATAAAGGTTCGCAACAAATTAGGCCCAAGCAATATAACCTCGGTGTGAATTTTTATGCCATTGCTAGCATTCTGGATCCAAATAGAGGACACTGACACTAATTTTGATTAAGACATAAGTGATACCATGCAATGAGAAATAATGTTCCATTTAATTTGAACCAACTCGTGGGGTCTGATCCATCAAATTTATTCACCTAGACTTTAGGAAGACACATGTCACAAGCAAGGGGGTTAGAATGAAAGGCCATGGAATGGGGTGAGTCAATTCCCTCTTGGTGTGAAGGTGTTTTAGAGTAGAGAGGATCCTTGTATTAATGAACCCGTCGGTCAAAGATTTCATTTCGAGAGAGAGAGCATCAAGTGTAGTGAACTTGGAATTTATGGTGGCAATGTTTGAAGTAACTTGATTGAAATTGTGATTGTTCTTATCTAGAGATTCTTTGAATGCAATTTGGAGGTTGGTGAAGGACTTGTCCAGGGAAGTGATGTGATTTTCAAAGTCTTGGTTGTGAGTGGTCATCGTGGAGATAAGCTAGCAATAATAGGGTTGGTGGGTCTACACAAGAGGGCTTATGAGAGAGTGGTATCATTGCAATCAAAGTGAAAGCATGAATCTAGTGAGATGGGTCCAAAAAAAGGGTATCATGGAGGTTGGGTGGGTCCAAAAAAATAAATAAAGGATTACGAGAGAGGGGTACCATCGCGATCAGTTCGAAGAGAGGAATCTAGTGGGATAGGTCCCAAATAAAGGTGCTAGTGGGACCACTATACACACACACACACACACACACACACACACACACACACACACACACACTCCTATCTGAATAATACTACAGTGACAGAATGTCCAAATTCTTAATAGTGAAGAATGTGTAGGAATTTCATAGCCTAAATGTAGGAAGCATGGTTGCTCACACTGGATGTGGAAACTTTCAACATTGTTTCTGTTCTGTTCTATTCCTACAACAAGGGTTAGGGTTTTGAAGGTTCCTAAGGATAAGGGGGTGCCATGTGCTATATCTCTCTGATATACCAATGAGGTCCAACAATATTACTTGGTCAAATATCTTATGTTTCTAACTAAGGAGGGTTAATTGTACCTTTAGTCATACTACCCAATTACCCAGGTACATGAGAGTAGTCTTCTCCAATGTTGTTCTCAGTTCCACTATAGAAGCCAGACAGTCAAATGGTTGAGCTAAAGTTGGTATCAAGATATCTATAGGACTCCCGATATACCCGACGGAAGGAGGAAGTGAAATTCCATGTACATATGTTGTCTGATGCGGTACTACTCGAAGGGGTACCAACATGGGTTACAAGGATTTCCAATAAGGTGAAACTATGTGTAGTTCCTATGTGCATTCTTCCCCAACTGCAGTTTTACCCACTTAACGACATATCATTGTGCTTTATAGATGTTGGAACATGTCTCTAGCTTGATTTTTTTTTTCTAAAAATATGTAGAGGAAAGAGCTCTTATATCACTTGTAAGGTACCAGAAGGAAATATGCAGAGTAGTAGCACAATTATTACCAAAATAATTAACAGAAAGAGACGAAATAGTAAGCACAATGACAATATAGATCCAAAATATGAAACCTTTATTATCTTGAGAACAATGTTCACTTGCCTCTTCAAGGGGGCATCTTCCAACAGAGTAGAGCTCGAGTACAAATGATTCAACATGACACAATTTTCCTTACTTTCTACCCCTATATATATATTATTTCTATCTTCTTGAGAACATTCTAGAGGAAGAACTTTCTCAAGGTCGAATCTTCTAGTAGGTCTTCTTACATTAGACGTATTCACATTATTACATAGGCCTTATTTACTAATGATGACCTTTATTACATAGCAAAACATATTATTCTGTCTACTTGAGGGTTTAGGGAGGTTAGGACCCTAATTTTTTTAAAAAATCAAAATCATTTTTTCTAGAAGCATATAAACATAGCTTCTTAGGAGAATGGATGGAACTTTTAAAATCAAAATCATGTATTGACACGTGTCTTGAGAAAAAATAAATTAAAATATTCTACCTATGTGTAGGATGTCCACTTCTAGAAGAGCTTAAGCCAAGTGTCATCCATATATGAAGGACCAAAATCCTCATTGCTTTTCAAAATGACTACTATGAGGAGAGGATGGTTTAAATATTGTGGACCCCTTGTCCATTGTTCTCTAATGTGGTGTCAAGTGATATATAAATATTAACTTTGCACTAAAATGACCATCACATATCAAATGTTGGGAGGATGGTTCAAATCTTGTGGAAACCTTGTCTATTATTCTCTAATGTGGTGCCAAGTGATATATAAACATTAAAGTTGTACCAAAATGACCCTGGATTAGGAGATGAGGGGAGAACGATTCAAATCTTGTGGACACCTTTCCCATTGTTCTCTAATGTGGTGCCAAGTGATATACAAATATTAACTTTGCACCAAACTAACATTCGATTAGGAGAAGTTGGTAAGACCTTTCATAGAAACAT
This sequence comes from Picea engelmannii, assembly GCA_009831015.1. Classification (NCBI taxonomy): domain Eukaryota; kingdom Viridiplantae; phylum Streptophyta; class Pinopsida; order Pinales; family Pinaceae; genus Picea; species Picea engelmannii. The sequence goes on from ML820806.1 coordinate 47,771, forward strand.
TATKTGGAGTRTGGCATGTTGTTGGTTAGAATATTCTGATGATTAAGTTGGAATATAATTGACARGAGACYGACAAGACCAACTTGAAGTGAATGTTTTTAAGATTATGAAGCCTCAAAATACTATGACTTTGACGACAACTAGGAACCTTGTAAGGAGCTCAATTTAGTTCACATTAAGGGCTCCCATATCCCAATTTCAATATAGAAGATGAAAAATAAATTAAACACAAACTCCCCAATTCGGTAATCTCCTATGCTATCTAATTAAAGTTGTATTGTTGAAATGCATACTTTTTGGTTAAAGCATTCAAATAATTTTTGTTGAAATGATTTTTTATATTTAATCATATATTTTTTTCATTTAATTTCTAAACTATTAAGTATGAACTTCTTCATTTTAATTTATTCTTATAAGGCCAATAAACTTTATGATTTATTATTGCAAAATAGACCATAAAAAAGAGAGCTGAAATTTAAAATTTGTTAATATATTCTCATAAGGCCAATAAACTTTACAATTTATTATTGCAAAATAGACAACCAAAAAGAGAGCTGAAATTTAAAATTTGTTAATAGTATCAATCAAATCAAATCTTAAGTGGTAGTAATCACACGTTTTCTCTACCACTCTTGTAAATTTCAATATAGAAGATGAAAAATAAATTAAATATAAACTCTCCAATTTGGTAATCTCCTATGCTATGTTGGGATGTATACTTTTTGGTTAAAGCATTCAAATACTTTTTGTTGAAATGATTTTTTATATTTAGTAGTATATTTTTTTCATTTAATTTTTAAACTATTAAGTATGAACCTCTTCATTTTAATTTATTCTCATAAGGTCAATAAACTTTATGATTTATTATTACAAAATAAATCACAAAAAATAAACCAAAAAAAGAGTTGAAATTTAAAATTTGTTAATATATTCTCATAATGCTAATAAACTTTGCAATTTATTTTGATAACCAAAAAAAGAACTGAAATTTGAAATTTGTTAATAGTATCAATCAAATAAAATCTTGAGTGGTAGTAATCACACGTTTTCTCTACCACTCTTGTCAAATTTATCATTAATTAAAAGATGTAATAGGCCTACCATTGAGAACATATTATAGTAATTGTATGGAGGATAGATATATGGGTTAGTTCTCTCTCAAATATTTAATGCAAATTTTCTTTAAACAACATGACAAATGGATAAAACATTTAAGGACATTTTTCCTAACTATTTATGAGCACTAGACATTACATTTAAAAGTAAACTTGGTTTGGATTAAAATTTAAACACTTCTATAAATATGTATAAAACTTATTGGTTGTGGGTTGTTTTAGTGCCTGGAATGGGCAATGTTTAGTGCTCCACATTTATTGTATGAATGTAGTGTCATCTAGGAAAGGGATTGGAGCTAGAGTCAATATTTTGTCTTATTATAACATATTACATGTAATATGTTATAACATATATGTTATATGTTATAACATACATATATGTTATACGTATAACATACATATATGTTATACGTATATGTTATAATGTATAATATACATACATATATTATACGTTATAATATATATGCATGTTATAACGTATAACATATATGTTATATATATACGTATACATATATGTATGTTATACACATAACATATATGGTATATAGTATATGTTATACATATAACATACATATATGTTATAACGTATAATATACATACATATATTATACGTTATAACATATATGTTATATATGTTTGTTATATGTTATAACATATAACATATTGTTATATATATAAAATATATGTTATAATATATAACATATATGTTACATATTATAACATATATGTTATAACATTTAGTTGTTTTATGGTTTTGTACTTTTTTATGATCACTTTGGCTTACTTCAATTCATTAAGTAATAACACACCATTTTTGGAAAGTAGGTTAAGAATCCATTCTCCAAAATATCTGAGTTTTTCAAAGAAATATTGAATCATTCTCATGAGATTATTGCAAATGAAATAGCCACGAACATTATCAATCATGATGTGGCATACATTGCAACAAAATCTTCCTCTCATTTCAATTAATTGTTTCTTTTATCTTTCTCCCATGGACAAAATCTTGTCTTGCAATTTTAATCAATAACACACCATTGTCTAAAAGTAGGCTAGTATACCCTCCTCCCATAGAGCCAAGTATTTCACAAATATATTGAAGTGTTTCGATGAGATTGTCATAAAATAAATATCCATGTATAATACTTATCCTGATCCAACATGCACTACAATGAAATAAGAGGTGGGGTTTTCATTATCTATTTATTACAAAGCTTTGGGTTAGTTGTTTCTTATTGTTACACATTATTTTCATCACCCCTATGATCGTTAATGATGTAAACCTATCCTTTGTCTTGAGAATGATCAATGGCCTAAATCCCTGAAGAAGAATGAAGATACATTTTCCCAGAGAGATGAAATTATACTTTTCCTTTGTCAAAAACCTTAGAAAAAGGGATCATCGCACCTTGCTTAGTGTTGAAGGTGTGGCGATCTAGGATCGTCGCAGGTTGCACCATAGTGGCCTGCGACATCGTCTTGGTTTTCTCAGTGTTAAGGGTGAGGCGATTTTCGTACGAAGGAAAAAGAGGAATTTCTCGAAAGTTCTAGAATAGAAGCTTCGAGGGTGAGGCGGCCTATGATCGGTTTGGATCTGAGTCGCATCCCTGATCTCATGGGATCATCCTAACCTCCTCACCTTATCCTTTTCAGATTATAAAAGGAGAGGAGTTATCATGGAAAAATTTGGATTGAGTTGGCTAGTGCTAGAGTTGGAAAGTTCTTGAGTTTTGTAGCTTGTATGTTGGCTTTGAGCTTTGCTTTGTCAAGACAGATTGTTGATTTCATAATCCATGGAGTAGAAAGGTTTGGGAAGCAAGGAACTGTTGGAAGGGACATTATAACATCAAGGCATCTGGTTGTATCTCTCTTCCACATTCTTTAATACAAAAATATATTTCTTTCCCATAAAATTGTCTTTATTTTATTGTATGACTCCTTCATCACATACGTAGGTTTTGTTGAGTATATGTTGTTGCTTTCGCTTTTTTGGATTGTGTATTTTTTACAGGTTCAACATCCCATAAGCCTTGGAACAGAGTGAGGATGACACTAGCGAGGACAAACGACATTTAAAAGATATGTCATTTATCCCTTGTTAGTTAGTATGCTTGATAATTGAAACTTAGGGAAAGTTTTATATTATGTCTTGTTTTGTTCTAATTTCGTGGTGAAACTAGGGAGATCTGTTTGTGTTCGCACTTACTGATTAGTCCGATAACACTTATATCTTCCTCCCATGGAGGGAATCTTGTCTTGAAAAGTTAACTAATAGCATGCCATTGTCTCAAAGTAAGCCAAGATGTGCTCCTCCCACAAATTCAAGTTTTTTGAAGATATATTAAAGCTTGTCCAAGGAAATCATTGCAAATATAATATCCATGTACAATGATAACGATGCATGCTTTTCATTGAAACAAGAGGTAGGGTTCTTGTACTCCATTATTTTAATCCTATGGTTTTGTTTCATTTTGCTTACCATTTCATAATCAATATGATATTATCTCTATACATACATCAATGTAACATAAGTAGAATCAAACAAATATATTTTGATTCTTCTGATAGTGATGATAGTTCTAACAGGAGAGGAGGAGAATTGAGTGTGAAATCAACTAGAGGTGATCTTCATATGAGATATAATTTTTGGTATTCTTTGCATAGAGTAGGTCATTAATCATGACCCATGTCTCATGAGAACTAGTTGGAGTGACCAATTTTTTCATGATAACTAATAGTCCACTTAGCATTCATTGCATCGGGTGTTGTTCAAAGGGGTGAAGAAGTAGAATAAAAAATCATCACCTCCAAGGTTTGCACAGAGTAACCAAGATTATGCGGAAAACTACACAGTTATTGAAGGGTCTATAAGTAGTTCACACCCAAATGCCATGAACAAAAAGAACAATTTCTTGTTTGAGGAGAACGAAGGAAATCAAATTGTGGTCTGTCCAACAAGAACAATGAGTGCAAGGGAAGAATTATTGATAGATTATATTTTGAATATAATATAATTTGACCTTCTTTCAATTATTACACTATAAATATAAATTGAGATTGGATCTCATTTGTATTTGTCTTTATGTGATTGTTACAATTTGGTTTATCCACTATTATTTTACTTTATCATTGCCTTGTAGCCCCTATATCAATGTTGTTTTATTTTTTCTTTATGGATTACTTTACACAGTTATTTAAGAGTTAATTATAAGGTGTACATGCTTCTAATGGGTGTATTGGATTAATCTCTAATTCATGAATGAATTGGATTATTTAAATTATGGTTATTATATTGAATGTATCAAATTAATATTATATTTTATTTGAGAATAATGCTTTATCCATGCAACATTTGTGTGTTCTTTTAAGTGGAAAAATAGCTTGTTGCATTAATGTTCCACTTATTTAGATCAATTGAGTCTAATTATGAATTTATTCAGATTGGGTGGATTCTAAACGTTTTTAACATGATTTTAAGTATTGGGATAAGAAGCATTGGGTTATAACATTAGGCTTATGCAAACATTATATTTACCAAATATCCCAATTTCTATGATAACCTAATTGAACATTCATATGAATTTGTCTTGTTTTGGCCTAATTATCAGGTCATTGAATTGGCTCAATGAATGTTAGAATATATTCAAAACATGCATTCATCTATTGATACCACATTAGCTAGAGACCTAAATTCTAATCACCAACATGATCAACTTAGCACATGGACCAATGCAATCATGCCACGTGTGCTTATTCCCTAGAGGCACATTAGTCCCAAGTAAAAAACACCTTAGCATGGTTTCCAACTAAATGAATAGGTTCAAGTGACATAATTACACCTAGTAAGGCATGATCAGATCAATAGATCACAACCAAACCTCCTCTGTTAGCCAAAATAAAACCCCAAAATGCATCAAATATCTCCAAATAAGAAGAGTACACTTGGGTCCACAATCCAACTCCAATGTTGGGTGCCCCTCTAAAATAGGTGGCTTAACCTTATAAAAGTTTATTTAAATCCATATGGTGTTGGAACATGTGATGTATAAGTAGGTTTATCACAACTTTGGATCTTCTAGACACAATGATTTGACAATGGTTAGAACCACTTTATTTTTCCTGGGGGCCGACTTCTCAATTTGCATATTACAATTAGGGTTTGACCAATCCGCAAAAGGGGATTTGGTCATTTTCAATGTCCGACATGATCAATACACAAAAGGGGATTAATCTAATGAATAATACAACAATAATAAATAGAATACTCTTTGCAGTTACAATATTTCAACACTCCACCTTAACAAGAAGGGTATTCTACAACATCATCATGAGAGAGAGAGGGCAACATCATCAACAACATTTGGAACACTGACTGGCATATCTATAAATCATCAGAAGTTTTTCTCATCATCAATATCATCAAAAACACAACACAAAGGTTGGAGCATCATCAACATCAGCACTAGTCTGAGAGTCTTCAGCACGAGGCTGAAATCACAACACAAAGCTGGCTACACAATATCATCAGCACAAAGCTGGCATCACAACACGAGGCCGGAAACACAACATCATGAACATGAAGCTGGAATCACAACACTAGGCTGGAAACACATCATCAACAGGAAGCTGACATCACATCACTAGGTCGAAAACACATCATCAACACAAATTTGGTATCACAACACGAGGCTGACACATCATCATCAGCATGAGACTGGCATCACAACACGAGGCTGACACATCATCATCAACATGAAGCTGACATAACAACATGAGGTTGTCACATCATCATCAACATGAAGTTGGCATCACAACACAATGCTGACAGCACATCACTATTCCCCCTTTTGAGGGAGGTCCTTTCGGACTACACCAAGGTTATCTCGAAAGTGCTCAAAATTTACATGAGATAGAGGCTTGGTCAACACATCAACAACTTGTTCATCTGTGCTAACATATTCAAGCTTTATGGCTCCTCTCTGCACCATATCATAGATGTAATGATATTGGATTTCTATGTGTTTTCACTTGTCATGGAACACATGGTTCTCTGTCATCTTTATGCAACTCTAGTTATCACATAGGATCATTGTTGCTTCCATATCTAGGTCGAATAGACCTGTCAAAAACTTCTGAAGCCATATGGATTCACAACTGGAAGAACATGAAGCAATGTATTCTTCTTCTGCCATGCTGAGAGCAATGCTTGATTGCTTCCTACTCTACCATGAGATCATGGTTGACCCCAGACTGAAACAACATCCTGAAGTTCTCTTTCTGTCAGAGACACTTCCAACCTAATCTGAATCAGTTTGACCACTCAGTCTGAAGTCATGATCTCCATCATAAATGAGACCACAATCTATTGTACCCTTAAGGTACCTAATCACATGTTTTGCAACAACCAGTTGAACATGTCTGGGTTCTACCAGAAACCGACTCAAGGTGTTCACAAAAAACCATATATCTGGTCCGGTGTTCGTCAGATACATCAATGATCCAATGATTTGTTTGTATAGCATAGCATCAATCAATTCTGATGAAGAGTCAACCAAGAGCTTCAACTTTGTTTCCATGGGTGTATTCATGGACTTGCACTCTAACATATCAAATCTCTTCAGTATTTCAACTGCATACTTCCCTTGGTTAAGGAAGATACTCTCTGGTCTCTTCTAGACCTCAAGACCTAATAAATAGTGCATTAGGCCAAGGTCTTTCATCTCAAATTCTATAGCGAGCTTCTTCTTACATTCAATGATGAACTTTTCTTCTCTAGTTAAGAATACGTCATCCACATACAACAACAATATAACATGCTCATCATTCATAACCTTGAAGTAAAGGTTATGATCAACTTTACTCTTGGTAAAGCCCAAACTTGTCAAAAAACTGTCAATCCTTCCATACCAATCTCTAGGAGCTTGCTTCAATCCATACAGAGATTTCTTCAACTTGCAAGCACGAGTCTTCCTGTATTCAACTTCAAATCCTTGAGGTTGTTCTATATACACTTCTTCTTCAATGACACCATTCAATAAGGAAGTTTTCACATCCATTTGGTGTAACTTCCACTTCATATTAGTTGCAAGGGCTATGATGGTTCTAATTGAAGTGTATCTGGCTACATGAACAAGCGTATCTTCATAATCAATGCCTTCCTTTTGAGAAAAGCCACGAGCAACAAAACTTTCTTTATATTTCTCAATACTTCCATCAACAACATGTTTTATTTTGAAAATCCATTTGGAAGATACCACATCCTTTCTCTTTGGTTCGGGAACTATTTCCCATACATCATTCTTTATGATGGATTGGTATTCTTTTGTCATGGCATCTACCCATTCTTTCTTCTGAATGTATTCTTCAAAGCAAGTAGGCTCCTTATCTAAGAGATCACACATCAAAGCCATGTAACTGGAGAATGTCTTAGGTTTCTTCACTTGTCTCATGGTTCCTTCGGGGACACCATACTTCTCTCCATATTGAAAGTTCCCTTTCCCAGGCTGGATTTATCTTGTGGGAGATCGACATCTGGGGAGGTTCTTGAGATTTTATTATGTCATGGTCTTCTAGAATCTCCTCATCAGGGGAAGCTATAACTTCCCTCACTGGTTCTGCAACTCTTGGAGCTACAGGTTCCTCTTCATATACGTCTTCAAGTTGGCATCTTCTTGATTTCTTGAGTGTTGCATCTTCATCAAAGGTTACATCCCTGTTGATATCAATATGATGGTAACCTGGTGTATAAACTCTGAAGGCCTTGGAGACCTCACAATATCCAACAAATATTCCCTTCTTTCCTGAAGGGTCTAGCTTGGTTCTCTTCTCTTTTGGAATATGTACAAATACTGGGTAGCCAAATATTTTGAGATGACTTACTTTTGGCTTCTTTCCAGAGAACATCTCTTCAAGGGTCTTGAAATCAAGTGCACTATGGGACAATCTGTTTTGTACATATACTGTTGTTTTTGTTGCTTCTACCCATAAGTACATTAGAAGATCTTGATCATGGATCATCGTCTTCACTGCTTCCATTATAGTTATGTTCTTTCTTTCTGCTACACCATTTTGTTGAGGATTGTAGAGAGTGGTGAGCTCCCTCTTGATCCTGACATATTTTCAAAAGTTTACAAAATATTTTGAGGTGTATTCTCCTCCATTATCTGACCTTAGTATCTTGATATTTCTTTCAGAAAGATTCTCTATCAAGGCTTTGAATTCCTTGAATTTATTGAACACTTCATCTTTTGATTTCAAAAAGTAAACCTAGGTTTTATGAGAATAGTCATCAATAAAAGATACATAGTATACATACCCACTGATGGGGGATGATGGAATTGGGTCACACACATCTGAGTGAATGAGCTCTAGGACTCCTTCTTCTTTACCATCTCTCTTCGAAAAAGGGTTCTTGATGTTCTTTCCTTGTGCACCTCCATTGCACAAAACTTCATGGTCAACCTTGAGTTCTGGTAGACCTATGACTTCCTTTCTTACATAAGGTAATGCTTTGTAGTTGATGTGGGCTAATATTCTATGCCAAAGTTCACATGGATTCTCAATGGAGTAGGTCATGGCTGCTTCTGAGTGACCCTTTAGCTTACACAAGCCACCTTCTTCTTTTCCAATAACAATTGCTTCTTCCATGGTTTTTCCTTTGGCCGACATAAGGACTTCTCCATCTATGAAGGCACCTCTGAAGCCTTTCTTTTCTAAAGTTGAGATGGAGAATAAGTTCTTTGTCAAACCTAGTACATATAGTACATCCTTCATCTTCATTGGGGTCCCTGAATTAAGCTTGTAATTTGATTCTCCTACTCCCTTGATAGGGTATTGATAATCATATCCAAGTGTAACTTTTTGAGAAAAATTCTTTTCTGAAAGGAAAGAGAGAATGTCTCTTTGACCTATCATGTGCTTGGAAGCACCACTATAAGTGAGCTAAGTGTCCTCACCAGGTGATACTGATCCCGAGAGGGTAGAGATTAAGACATAGTCTTCAATTCGTTCTTTTATCATCTTTGTGGGTGGCTCTTCATCTTCAACTGCATGGGCATGGTGCCTCTTGTTTTTCTTCTTGTATTCTTCTCGTCTAGCTAGACAATGTTTTGCAATATGTCCCATCTTGTCACAATGGTAACATTGGTAGGACAAGAATTTTTTTTCTCTTCTTTGTCCTTTCTGAAACTTCTGGAATCTCCTTGGTTGAGATTCTTTATGTATGAATTTGTTTTGGGGGTGAGAATCCTTATGAGTTTCTTTCTGGAAGTAAGAGTTATTTCTTCCTCCTTTAGTATGAGCAACTAGGGCTTGATATTCATCTCTTGATAGAAATGCTTCTTGGTTAGCTACTCTTACTTCTTCTTGAACGCATTCTTCCCAAAGAACGTCAAATTGTAGTTTCTCCTTTCTAGCACAAATAGTTTGGATGAATGCATCCCAAGGTCTTGTGAGACCATTAAGGGTTGTCATTATAAGTTTGTATTCATCTATAGTATCTTCAATTGCTTCTAGTTGTTCTTTGAATTGTGATATTCTGGAGAAATATTCCTGAATTGTTTCTTCTTTCTGCATCCTTGTATTTTTGAGTTGAGTTCTTAGATTCATCTTCCGATTGATGTTCCTTCCTTCATATAATCTGGTTAGGGCATCAAAAATTTCTTTTGGAGTCTTGTTTGAAGCCACTTTAGGAATCAAGTGATCTTTAATAGAATCTGCAATGATTCTTTTGGCCCTAATTGTGTCCTTTTGGTGTTTTTCTTTAGCTGCAACATCAACGGGTTCTGGTACATTCTCTTTAATGAATATTTCTAGGTCATTCTCTTCAAGAATGATTCCAATCCTATACTTCCAGGCACATAAGTTTTCCACACCTTCTATCTTGTCAACAAGCTTAGTGCTTATAGACATCTTTTACCTTGAGCTAGGAAAATGACCAAAAAATGAAAATGCTCAAAATTGACTTTTGAACTTACCAGGAGGTGCGCTTGGCTGAGGCGAGTGGCATGGTGTGGTTAGATTTCAGAAAATCCAATTTTTTCCCCTTCAAACTTGACCAACAGATTTCTAGACTGGTACTCCTGGTTTTCTGGTACTTTTGGTTTCCTGGTACTTCTGGTTTCCTGGTACTTCTGGTTTTCTGGTACTTCTGGTACTGGTGAAAACTAGGGTTTCACTTTCCGAGAGTTCTATCCACTAAAAAGGTGCACTGAAGGTGCCAAATAGTTCCTTGGGCGAGGGCACACTTTTCTAGATGACTTTTGGGCTGAAATTCCTCTTCAATAAAATCCCTAATTTCCTTGTACGACAACAATGACATTTTTCTTTTCCTGTGAAATGTGATCTCTTCAGCTTGACTATGATACTATGTTAGAGTTTATGCTATTATTAAGTTTCTTTTCAATTTACTATATAACCATAGCATAGATAGGATCAATGAGAAAAATAAAATCACAAGATACAAAGAATTTATCCTGGGAAACCCTCATGGGGGAGAAAACCCAACAAAAACTTCTTTAATATAGATATCCAATACAATGACAAGATAATAAAATAAACACTAGAGAATATCCTCTCCCAAGTAATGCGCCTCTCTCTCTTCCTTCTTCTCCAACTGCAGCTCCAAACTTGTGCTCTGGATGATCGAATGAGTGAGTGAACAAATGAGGCGTTGGCCTCCTTTATTTATACAAACTGGACAATGCTGAAAGGAGGCATCTCTTCACTGGCAGGGCCGACTTCTCTTTCTGGATGGTTAGAACCACTTTATTTTTCCCGGGGGCCGACTTCTCAATTTGCATATTACAATTAGGGTTTGACCAATCCGCAAAAGGGGATTTGGTCATTTACAATGTCCGACATGATCAATCCACAAAAGGGTATTGATATAATGAATAATACATCAATAATAAATAGAATACTCTTTTCAGTTACAATATTTCAACATATGTTTTATGTTAGTACTTGTCAAACCTTGCATGTTCAAACTTTTTAGAGAGAATATTGGATATTTGACTCTAGTTGTGCTCATCATATGGCTAAAGATGCATCTCTCTTCTCTATGATTAAAAGAGGCTATAGAAAATAAATATCTGTAGCACTTATTGTTTCACTTACTCTAATTATTATGCACTTACTATTGTGGGTTGTAGAAAGATTGAACATTATATTGGTTTGATCAGTGATGTGTATAGTGTACCTAGCTTGAGTGCAAATTTATTGTATGTACCCCAACCAACTTAGACTAACAAGAAGGTAGAGTTTTTGCTAGATCAATTTGTTCTAATGGATATGCACAACAACTTTATTGTCACCAAAGTTTTCCTTGATCCAAAGGACATATTATATAAGTTATGTATAAGGTCTATGAATTTCCAAAGAAATACCCAAGACCAACTACACTTATAGCTCACACCGATGACCAAAGCAAATTTTAGCATGAAAAACTCAAACATATAAAATTATGTAGCTTGAAAATAATGGTAAAACACAACATGGTTATTGGACTACCTAAGGTTGTTCCCCATGATGGAGTTGATGGAAATTTAAATTTTCTAGTTACACAATTACAATTACTTAATCCAATAGCAACTGCAGTAGGATCACTGAAAGATAGACAATCACAGATACAATATAACACAAAGATTATCTTAGGAAACCCTCATGGAGGAGAAAATCCAACAACCAAAATTCTCAATATAGATTCTTTCAACCAGTACAATGATGCTCTATAGCTCTCCAAGAAAGACCAAGACAAAAACACCAAAAGAACTAGTCTCCAAGACTTGTGCACTAGACCTTCGTATGCACTCCAAGATGCACAAGAGAACTGTGTGAGTGTGTGTCCAAATGAGAGGAACCTATCCTTTTTATACACAACAATGTCTCTTGAAGAGACATGACTCTTGACCTTACTAACCCATAAAACAAGGCTGACTAGCGACAATGGGGATTTTTACAATTATAAGTAAAATACCAATAATATAATAATTTATGTTGAGCCTACTTGTACAATATAATTATAATAACCTTTTAAAGGTTTGACTAAAACAAATATACAAGAATATCTTCCGTAGTTACACCAAAAATATTAACACTCGCTCTTAACTAGGAAGGTATTATTTCCAGACACAAACTCTAAGTCTGATACCACACGAGCTCACATTCATTGACCATTGAACATGTGAATCTATACATCCTCAGATATCCATAGTGCAACATGAATTCACCCCATGCAACCAAGGTCTGCTGGTAGCTCTCAATAGCTACAACATGTCCCCAGGATATCCACTCCCCGCGATGCATCAATAACTGATCATGTGCACTCTTGTCTCAGTGCCAAACCTTTTTCAGGATGGATGAGACCCACCAGAATCAATGCCAACCCTTTTTCATGCTGGATGAGATTTTTCCATACTCAGTGCCAACCCTTTTTCATGCTGGATGAGTTCCACCTGTCACTCCCTCTAAAGAGGGACCACACCAAGCTTGTCCCCGAAGTACTCAAACTTCGTCCTCAACAACGGCTTGGTGAACACATCCACAACCTGATCCTCGTTAGTCACGAACTGGAGCTTCATTGCTCCCCTCTGTACCATATCCATGATATAGTAGTATCTGATCTTGATATACTTCGAACTGTGATGGAACACCGGGTTCTCTAACAACTTCATGCAACTCTGGTTGTCACACCAAATGAAAGTTGCCTCATATCCAAGATCAAATAACCCAGACAATAGATTTCAAATCCATACTGCTTCTCTACCCATTGCACATGCTGCCATATACTCAGATTGAACCGTATTGAGTGCCACAAATGACTGCTTTCTATTGCTCCACGAGACCATACTGGAGCAAAGACTGAAATAGTATCTGGAAGTTCTCTTCCGGCCAGGAATACTGCTGGCCCAATATGAATCTGAGTATCCATACAATCCAAACTCATGGTCAGATCTATACCAGAGACCATGATTTAGAGTACCCTTAAGGTACCTCAACACATGTCTTGCTACAACCAAATGAACCTGTCTAGGCTGGTCCAAATGCTGACCTAGGGTGTTCACAACAAAACATATATCCGGTCTTGTGTTCGTCAAATACATCAACGAGCCCACTATCTTCCTGTATAAGGTAGAATCCACAATCTATGAAGTTATATCCTGCAACAACTTAAGATTTGATACCATTAGGGTAACCATGGCCTTACAATCCAACATATCAAACCTCTTCAATATTTCCACAACATACTTTCCTTGATTTAGGAAAATCCCATTTGATCTCTGCCAAAATTCTAGTCCCAAGAAGTAGTGCATCATTCCTAAATCTTTCATCTCGAATTCTGCAACCAATTTTCTCTTACATTCAATGATGAGATTTTTCCGCACCTGTTAGAAACATTCCATCTACATACAATAATAGAATCATTGGTTCACCATCCTCAACCTTAAAGTAAAGGTTAGGATCTACACTGCTCTTGGTAAAGCACAAGTTCATCAGAAAATTGTCAATGCTACCATGCCATGCTTTGGGTGCATGCTTCAATCCATATAAATCCTTATTTAATATGCACATATGAGTTTCCATGTCATGTGTCTCGAATCCAAGTGGTTGCTCCACATAAACTTCCTCTTTTATTTCACCATTCAAGAAGGTTGTCTTTACATCCATCTGGTTCACCTTCCATTTCATCATAGCGACCAATGAAAGTATAATCCCAATCGAGGTATCTTGCTATGGGAGAAAATTTTTCTTCATAGTTAATTCATTCCTTTTGAGAGAAACCCCGGGCCACAAATCTTGCCTTATATTTTTCAATACTACCATCAACTGTGTGTTTCGTCTTGTAGATCCATTTTGAACTCACGACAGATTTTTCCTTTGGTATGGGAACCACATCCCAAACATCATTCTGCATAATGGATTGGTATTCCTCTACCATGGCATCTTTCCATACTTGATTTTATGTAGCCTCTTCATAACTGGAAGGTTATGCATCCATTATGTCACACAGGCATGCCACATAGCTGGAATACGGCTTCGACTTCTTACTTTCCCTGAAATATTTCTCTGGGGCACCAATTTTTTTCGCATCTCTGAGAAGATATTGTGCCCAAGTTGGTCTTCTCTTGCGAGAAGGTATCTCGGTTGGTTTATGAGGTTCTACCATGTCATGATCCTTTGGAATGACTTCCTCTAGTTCAACTGTCTATGGAACTTTAGGCACTTCACTCTCTTCTTCATGTGCCTCTTCTGTATGGATCTGTTTGGATTTACTGAAAGATGCATTCTCATCGAAGGTGACATCTCGACTGATATCCACTTTCCGGTACCTTTGCACACACTATCTGGTTTTGCTTGGATTTATGGAAGACCTGTCACCATTTTTCTCACAGCCAGAAGAGCTTTGTAGTGTAGGTGAGAAAATATCCTATTCCATAGTTCACTAGGATTCACAATATCATGAACCATTTCGGAGTCTGAATGTCCTTTTAATTTGTAGAGTCCTCCTTCTTCAACTCCAATCAGTATTGCATCATCAAGGGTCTTCCCTCTAGGCCACATAAGAACTTGACCATCAATAAATGCTACTCTAAATACTTTCTTGTCCAATGCTGAAATTGAGAGAAGATTCTTCTTTAAACCTGGAACATAGAAAACTTCCTTCATCTTCATTGGCTTTCCTAAGTTTAACTTGTAGGATGCTTCTCCAACACCTTTGATTGGATACTGATAGTCATCACCCAATTTCACCTTTTGAGGTGAATATTTATGAATAAGTTTAGATAAGGAGTCTTCATAGCCTGTCATGTGCTTAGAAGCACCATTGTCTATAAACCAAGTGTCACTTCCATGAGTAACAATACCTGTGAGGGCTGAGATAAGAACACAATCCTCATCACTTGATTCATCTTGATTTGCAACCTTCTTGGGAGGCTCATCATCTTCAACTATGTGAGCTTGATGCCTCTTACTTCCTTTCTTATTCTTAATTTTCATAATGAGGGGAAATCCCTAACAAAGTGTCCTAATTCCTGACAACAATAACATCTGATCTTTGACTTGTCTCATTGACCCATCTTAACCTTATTAGGTAAAGAATTCTCCTTCTTGTTATTTCCTTTCTTGGTGTGGGCGGCTAGGGCTTGATATTCATCTGGCATCTTTTCTTCTCTTGCATTTTTCCTAGATTCTTCCTAGTTACAATCTTCCCAAAGCCTATTGAACTTGGGAAAGTTATTTCTTGAACAAATTCCTTGGATGAATGCATCCCATGACCTTGGGAGGCCATTCAAGGTAGTCATTACCATCTCTTCTCCTTCTACTGAGTCACCAATGGCTTCTATCTGCTCCTTGATTTGATTCACTCTTGAGAAGTAGGAGTGAATGGTTTCTGAGTTCTACATTTTCACATTCTTCAACTAAGATCTCAGAGTCATTCTTTGATTTATGTTGCTTCCATCAAACCGACGAGTTAAGGTGTCCATCATTTTCTTTGGAGAAGATAATGATGATATATGATGGATAAGGTGGTCCTTAATGGAGTCTACAATAATCCTTTTTTATCTCACCATGTCCTTCTTATATTTTTCCTTACCTTCATCTCCTTAAGGTTCTTGAACCTCTTCTATAATGAACTTATCCAGTTCATGTTCTTCAAGAAGGAGGTTTACTCTGTACTTCTAGTCCCTGAAGTTAACAACTCCATCTAGCTTCTCATCGATCTTTTTCCTGGTAGTCATCCTGCCCTCTAATGGTCTTGGTTTGTCTAGAAATTGTCTCTAGACTGAAAATGACTCCCTTTTAGGCTTCTAGATCTGCAATTGGCTTCTATTCATGCCTGCTTTGATACCATGATGGAATTTTAAATTTTCTAGTTACACAATTACAATTACTTAATCCAATAGAAACTGTAGTAGGATCACTGAAAGATAGACAATCACAGATACAATAGAACACAAATATTATCTGGGGAAACCCTCGTGGGGGAGAAAACCCAGCAACCAAAATCCTCAATATAGATTCCTTCAACCAACACAATGATGTGCTACAACTCTCCAAGAAAGACCAAGACCAAAACACCAAAAGAACCAGTCTCCAAGACTTGTGCGCTAGACCTTCTTATGCGCTCCAAGATTGACAAGAGAAGTGTGTGAGCATGTGTCCAAATGAGAGGAACCTATCCTCTATTTATACACAATAGTTTTTTTTGAAGAGACATGACTCTTGACCTAACTAACCCATAAAACAGGGTCGACTAGCCACAATGGGGATTTTTACAATTATAAGTAAAATACCAATAATATAATAATTTATGTTGAGACGACTTGTACAATATAATTATAATAACCTTTAAAAGGTTTGACTAAAACAAATATACAAGAATATCTTCCATAGTTACACAAAAAATATTAACAGGAGTATGTGAAGGATGTATACATGGAAATCATCATAAGGCTACCTTTGAAACA
The DNA here is from genome assembly GCA_009831015.1 of Picea engelmannii. NCBI lineage: Eukaryota > Viridiplantae > Streptophyta > Pinopsida > Pinales > Pinaceae > Picea > Picea engelmannii. The sequence continues at coordinate 64,353 of ML820806.1, forward strand.
TGGAAATCTTGGAGAGCAAAGACCTATCTACAATTTGGCCATAGTGACCAATGCTCCCTGAACAAACCATAACTAGCTAGTGCAAGTTAATGTAGAAATTTCAATACAAATTATGTATTGCCTGGATTCTCCTGATCTAACAATTATATGCCACTGTTAAATACATAATCGCTTCTACAAATATTCTTGTGGAATTTAAAACACAATTGTCAATTGCAATATCAAGAAGAAAGATCAATCACACATAACACAGATGTTTTACTGGGAAAGCATAAAGCTAAAAACCCCACTATCATATATTATGTATATCATGGATCATGAAACAATCTCATGCAAAACTCTAATCCAAGAGCTCTTAGTACAATATACAATCGTCTCACACTGTCATACAAAAATTGAAAAATTCATGTGCCAATTTACTGCCTCCTCTGTGCAATCCCTGCTAATGGAAAACCTGCAAATGAATTTGAATCCTCTTTCCTAGGTTGCGCATTCCTCATGGGCACATCCACTGTGTGTGTGATTGCATGAGTGCACTCACTCAAATCACAACTGATAGCGAATATGTCCCTTTTGTTACAATATAATGGATGTGATTGTTTTACCATTGACAATATCGCTATTGTCACCCAACCATAGGCCGAAGCCAACCTCCGAGCACCTTAACCTTGACATAGAATCATTCAGGAAGAAAACCCTAGTCTAGATAGCCAAACAAGGGGTAACACACCTTTCCCCAAGGATAGTGCACCAACAAGAGCTGATCAGATAGTCCAAACCCTAACCAAGAGATAGTCCAAGACAAACGTGATTTGCTAGCCGCAACAAATGCAATGGCAACTCTCCTCCAAACCTGTGCACAAAACTGGGCACTACAGTGCGCACAAGTTCTGCTCTGCCATTCTGAGACTGCCTGCCAGAATGAAGACTAGCCTCTTGTATTTATAGTAATTCTAGCTAACTGCCTGCGCCAACTTCTCACTCTGGGTATCTATTTTTCAATATATATTATTTCTTCTAGCCAACTTCTTCTCTTGTAGGCTAATAACCTAATATAAGTTATCCTCTTGAGCCGACTTGACTTCTAGGGTTATTAGCCAACTCATTAGGGTTTCTTCTTGCTTCCCAGAGTATTCTATTCTCGTCAGGTTTACACGTGGAGGTAAATACCTCATGCAACTACCATAATATCAACACTCCCTCCTAGCTAGGGAGGTATTACAGGTAATGGTATTGAGCACAAGCATACCATTCACCCGGTAGCATCAATATAGTTGTATAGACTATCTCATGACTAGATCATGAGCACCATCATCATCATCAATGTCATCAGCTACATCATCTCTCGAAACCATACTCTATCTGAGTAATCGGACATGATGTTGGATAAGTCACTCACACCACAGAGTGACACAAGAGCCATTCTTCTAATCTGAACATTTGTCCTAGAAGAATAAATGTCCTGAACAATTTTTCGTCTGGGAAATCTTTATTCATTGATCATTCATCTGGCTGATAATTATTTTCAACACTGCTAATAGTCTTCAAGGCAATCAAAACAATATCATTCAATAGAACACACCTATGTCTATCCATAGTAGTACATAACTACAATCCAGTGGTATACTACCACACCAAGTACCACAAAGATACTTGATTAAACAGTGGAACTCATCCACCACAGTAGTATACATCTACTGTCTAGAAACATACGGTCTTCATAACAATCATATGATATTAACCTGCATAGAAATAATGTTATGATATAAGATGAATCATTTGGGCCATTCTTCCACTCACATATGTGAGATCGTGGAAGAGTGTATTCCCTCATAAGGTCAAACATCAATGATGAGCTATCTGGACTATTCTTCTCAAGCAAGGTAGAATAACTGTCATGATTTCTAAGCCTCGACCATTCCCCACCCTGGGCCATTCCTCTGACACCAGACAAAGTGTAACTTGGAGAGAATGAGTCTGCCCTAAGGAATGTTTGTCCCTGATTGCTGAACTTGGACCATTCCCCACCCTGGGCCATTCCTCCATCACTAAACAAAGTGAAACTTGGAGAGAATGAATCCACCCTAAGGAATGACTGTCTGAACCATTTCCAAAGGAAATGACTGTCCTGCACCAACCTCCAAAACAAACCATTCCCCTTGTTAACCACAATGGGAAATCGTTGTCCGTCGAGGCGGGCCGGTGTTCTTGAGTAACCCTAAAGAAGAGAGACTTCCCTAGACCACTTCCCATGTTAACCACAATGGGAAGTCACTGTCTATGGTACATCAACAATCTGGACCATTTTCCGAACTGGAAAATGTATGTCCATCAGAAATCTCAATCCACTTTCCGAACTTGAAAGAAAATTCTAGTCCTGGACCATTTTTCGAAATGAAAAATGACTGTCAATCAATCAATAATACATCAGTGCTCCCTCCCAACATGGGAGTCATCTCTTCCTTTTTCAATAAGGAAGTTGTCTCCACAAGCTCCAGCTTGAGTACGCAAACTCTTTCATCTTGGACAAAAGCTTTACCAAAATGTCTGCTTATCTACTCATCTGTGGAGATATGTATTGGAGAACCACTTTATCCTTTCTGGACTTCATCACGGATAATGTAATGCTTGATTTCAAATGTACTTCGGTCTGGAACACTGGTTTTCTATGAAGGATTCATGTAGCTTTGATCAGTAAAGTATATCATTGTTGGAAAACTGGAACATATCCATGTGGCACTTCTTCTGTCATCATGAGATCTGATCTTCTGAGTAATCATCTTGATACAATATCTCTGTTATAGAAAATCTTCACCATGCTTCTGCTGTGCACTAGAGGTTCTCCACCAAGTTATCTTCTTCCATCTGCATATAAGGGTCTCTTTCTGATATGCTTCAAAGTCTTGAGGTTTCTCTTCATATGTTGTTTTTTCAATTTCTCTGGAGAATAGTCTTTGCATTCATCTGATGTAGAAATCCAACCCATGGATATTGCGGATGATATAAAGACTCATGTAGAGGTATGTCTGGTTTATTGGAACAAGTAATCGTCATAGTATTCTCACTCCATCTGGGGGAACCTCTAGTTCTAGATCTTGCAATGCTTGCATCACAACTTTTAGTTCCTCTGCTTGATTGCTTTTATTGAGTTCATATCAGGTTGTTAATCTTGTGATTCTTAATACAGTGATTGGTTGTTCTAGATTTTCTTTCTTTCTTGGAATCTTCATGTTCTTCCTGATGTTTTTATTTAGCTCTTGGTTCCATGGAGTTTCTTATAGATTCCATGCCCTAAAGATTCCACTTCTTCCTTTCATTATAGAATCATGGATGTGGATGGACAACGAGGGATACTTTAAGGCTTCTCTTTGAAGAAGACTTCTTCTGAAGTTGAACTGAACATGTACTGTCTTTCATGGCTTCTTACATGGATATATACTTCATCATCTTCAATGGATCATAGGATTATCTCCCTCCTAATCCTTGCTTCATGTATGAGTGCATATAATTGGCTCCCTCCATCTAACAGAGTCCACGCTTCCGTCTTATTGTTTTCTGCAAAACTTCATAAGTCTTTCTCCAATTTCCTCTTGATTGTTGACTTAGTTATTTCTTTGCTTCTTCTAAGTCTCTTCATGATTGATTCTAATTTCGACTTATCTTGTAATAGCTTCCACATGATTTGTTTGATTTATTTCATCCATGTGTATTATCTAACTTGTATAGCAATCCTTATCTTGTTGTTCTTCCATAGGTATACTTCTTCTTGGAACACATTATATTCCAAGAGATAGATATACAAGATATGTACAGAGACTATGAAAACAAGATATGTACAAGAACTAAGAAGAGTATTGTTATCTTCATAAGAAGAAGTCTCTTTCATCCTGCTTAGTCTTCTTTGTAGGTTCCTTTTCTTCGACAACTAATGCTTCGTGTTTCTCCTTCCTTTTCTTTAGCTCGGGACAATAATTCTTGTAGTGACCATACTTTCGACAGTTGAAGAATTGTATTTCTGAAATATGCAAGATCCACAAGAAAATCACCTTAAAGTTAAAAAGAGAATCGTTCGCTATATCAAGGGAACTTACTATCTTGGTATAAAGTATTGCAATGACAAAATAAACCAATGAGCCATATAGATTGACTTATATTGGGTTGGAGACGGTGACAATAAGTAGTCTACATCTGGCTGTGTGTTTTGACTTGGCTCTAGACCCATTGTTTGGTCTTGTAAAAAGTATAAGGCAGTTTCTTTATCAACCATAGAATCAAAGTGCAATATAGTTCGTAGAAAACCCCATTGCACACAACAAAAACAAGCATGTGTAGGTTCATGCGCATCATTTGAGATAGTTAATACAAGATAAAGTTGTGAATCTTGTTGATTGCAGAACAAATGATCAGGTTGCATACATTTTTTCTCTTGGAAATTGACTTTGTGAAATTTCAAGCTATGTTTGGGCTTTAGGAAGATACAACTATGGGGGGGTGTGCAAAGATAATTTCACCCATTGAATCTTTAGAGCATTGTGATAATGGGGGGTGCTAGAACAATAGGTTTCTTAGGTTCATCACACATTTGGATCTTGTGGAGATAGTGAATTGAAAGTCAAAAATCGAATAAAAGAGTCGAATGAGTGGTCGACTAAGGGACCAATGGGATGGTCGAATAAACATTTGATTAGTCAAGCACTTAAAATAGAACAATCTACTAGTGCAAAAAAAAAGGAAGAAATTAATGAGTTTGTTATGCACCCTAACCAATCTATGTGGACCTCATCTTCCTCACTTCAAGAAAGTTGGTTACAAATTAGTGCTATATAAGATGGCCCTATGGGTCAATCAAAACAACAAGAAGTGAACATGTACATGACGTATTGTGTATGGAAATATTTTGGTTTCTTACGCTACTCTGTATGTTGAACTATGTTCGATTGTGCTTAAGTGTTGTAATGGTTTCTTTAGACACCACCACTCTCTTGGAATACTACCTAAATGAACTACCTAATCCTCTAATTCTCCAACACATGACACCTCATAATGTCCTTCCAAGGAAGGTGCTCCTCTAGGTGAGTGCAAACTTGCTTATGAAATATTCCAAAGGGTCCACATTAACCCTTGAATGTGAAACATGCCTCCAAATATATGAAGTTCCTTAAACAATGTGTAATTACATCCAAAGCAACCTTAATGGATATATATGACTCAAAATATGTCGAAGTTCCTCCAAATGTGTATAAACCCCTCAAAATATGTGAAGTTCCTCCAAATGTGTATAAACCCCTCCAAATATGTGAAGTGCCTCCAAATATGTGATAATACCCTAATTTTTTTATGTGAATGGTCTTTAATGAATTCTCACCCTCATTCATGCTGGAAATATACTACCTTGATCAACCATCACTAATAGCTAGGTTAAAATCAAACCCAAATGTGTGCTCCTCTATTCTACTCATGACCTACAATTATCATTGATCACCAAAGGGTTCACATGCCATCCATTGTGATTTTTGAGAAGACAACACCTCCAAAATGAAAAAAAAAACATGCATTATCATGTGGTAACAATGGTGATGCACATCATGCTTAGTTCACAGTACTATAATCCCTAATGTTTTCACCTTCCAATATATTTTATCTGGATTTTATGAGCAGAACGAAATGAATACATATTATTAAAATATGTTTAACACAGAATAACAAAGATACAATAAAATTGGTTTCTATTCAACAAGGAAATAAGTTGAAACTGTAAAATGCAGTGGAAAACAAGCTTGCTGGAATGGTCGCGGTTTATCTCTAAGAATAGATGTGACAACTGTGCTCATTTGCAAGAAGATCATTACAATGAGGATCTGAAAGCCTTTTTACAATAAACATGAATTCCCAAAACCCTAGACATCCAAAAAGGGGCGCTTCTGCTATAGATGGAAGATAAGAGATGAATAAGGATTGCCTTTGGAATAAGCCTATTATCCACTTCATTGATGGATATTGAATATTTTTATATGATAGGTTCTTGGGCAATGATTGTTCCTTCTTCTATCCCCTTACCCTTCACTCTTGAAACTTTTTGTTTCGCTGCGTGGTTCCTGGGATGAAGTTCCAGATGAAGCCTCCAACATGTCCACTCAAGATGAGTCAAGATGGGAGATGTAGGGTATCAAGTGGTCTTTTATAGAGTCCACTATGATACTCATGGCATTTATGTCACCGTCTTTGAACTTCTCCATAACTGTAACGTTGTGCGGTTCCTTCTCTTTTCCTTCTTCAAACTCTGGTTCCACGATCTTTCCTTTTACGATATCCAACACTTTATTCTTGGAAAGGATGAGTTCAATCCTTGTCTTCCATGCTCTGAAGTTAGAAGCTCCATCTAACTTGTTTTTTGACTTCATAGAGTAAGTCATGGCTGCTTTGACTTGGTCAACCCTAGATTTGACCAGAAACTCAAACTTGACGTCTTGGCTTGCTGAGAGTATCAGGTGATGCATTAGGCTAGGGCACACTAATATATCCAGAAATTAGGTCAATCCATTCAGTTAAGGTGCCTCAATGAGAGGATTAGGGTTTCTGCAACTGCACCTGCTAGTAACCCTAGCGACAGTGCTTTGGTGACTGCTCCTGCTAGAAACCCTAGCGACAGTTCTTCGATGAGCATAATATCCTTATGGCTATGTTTCCTTCCAGTGATTTAGACTGAATGAAGGAGGTGTGGGCCCATAACCTGTTAGAATATAATGGATGTGCTCATTTTACCATTGACAATATCGCTATTGTCACCCAACCATAGGCAGAAGCCACCCTCCGAGCACCTTAACCTTGATAGAGAATCATTCTGAAAGAAAACCCTAGGTTAGATAGCCAAACAAGGGGTAGCACACCTTTCCCCAAGGATAGCACACCAACAAGAGCTGGTCAGATAGTCCAAACCTCAGGTTTACATGTGGAGGTAAATACCTCCCGTAGCTACCATAATATCAACACCTTTCACCTGTTATCTCAACTGGGTCTCCACTAGATCTGACATGCATGTAGTTAACAATGGTAAATCTTCAGTTGCATGTGAGATCACTGATTGTGAATTAATTAATAATTAATTCACTGATCTCTCACTAGTGTAAGTTCAGTAACAACTAGTACAACCGAGATTAACTCACTTAACTGAGTTAAACTACTTCACAACTCAAACATAACTACACATCCAACTCCGTTACAACTTTGAATCACTCAGTTACAACTAATTCGACTTGGATGTCCCACCATTCAACCTTTGAACTCAAATTTCCTATAGCTAACTGATTTTCCATTTCAGTTAACTATTTTCAAGTAATTATGAGATAATAGATTAATATTTATTGTCCAATTTATTTAAGGGAAAAATAAATTAGACACACATTTCTTGTTGACTTTTCAACAATTAATGTATTAATATTTATTGATGAATTTTCAAAGTATACTTTGGTGTATTTCTTGAAGAATAAGAGTCATGTCTTCAAAAAGTTCAATGAATTTAGGCCATTGGTAGAAAAGCGATGTGGTCAACCTATGAAATGTTTAAGATTAGATAATGGAGGAGAATATGTATGAAAGGATTTTTAAAGGTACTTGTCATAAAATGGTATCTCTTGGCAAATATATGCACCCTACACACCTCATCATAATGGTGTTGTTGAAATAAAGAATTAGACTTTGGTGGAAATGGCACATTGCTTGCTTAAGGGAAAAGGTCTATCAACTAAGTTTTGGTTAGAAGCTATCTATTTCTCAAACTGTTTGTTAAATATGATTCTAACTAAAGCTATATGGGATGTGACTCCAAAAAAAAATGGAGTGGAAGAAAACCCTTAGTCATACATCTTAGAACCTTTGGATTCGTAGCGTGGGCTCATATTCCAAATGGTAGAAGGAATACAGAGTAATTCTTGTGTCATGATGGGATAATGTGAAGAGTCGAAGGCCTATAGGTTGTTCGACCTTGTCAAACAAGGGATTATATATAGAAGATTTTCTATATTCAACGAGAAGACCTTTGTTATCACTCTATTAAATTCCCCTTATGTCTTGTTGAATGATGATCCCTTGAAAATCGTAAGGAATTCTAAATCCACTAACTACTTCACAAGTTAGTTGGAAGGTCAATTGACTTCTTTGCTTGAATCAACCTATAGTAAACCTTCCACACAAAAAAATGCTACAATATTTGGGATCCCTGTTTAATACAAAAAAAATGATATTAGTACAAGAACTCCTTCAACAATTGGGGTTTGTCTTCCCATATGGGAAACCAAGACTATTGAATCTTCTAGAGATGATGTGGGAGACATCAATAACTCAAGGAAACTAGAAGTTAGAAACAACATGGTAGTGTTTCTCTAATGGAATGCATGCTAGAGGCACGTGATCTAGAGGCATATGTAATTGCACATGATCGACATGAATTGGAGAATCCTTTGGTTGATGAGATTCATTCCTTAATAAATAATGATACATGGTATTTAGTTCCTTGACTGCAAGGAAAGAATGTAGTAAAATGTCAGTGGGTCTACAATACCAAATTCACATATGAAGGCACTATTGAAAGACATAAGGCTTGTTTGATAGTTAAAGGTTTTCTCAGTGATAAGGCATCAACTACATTGAAACCTTTTGCCCAGTTGCAAATGTGAACTATGTTCAACTAATTCTTTCACTTGTTGCTTACTTTGAATGGGAGATACATCATATGGATGTCAAAAGTGTTTTTCTACATTATGATTTTACTAAAGAGAATTATATGGAAACCCCCAATTTTGAGAAGGATCGCAGTTTTGTGTGTCAATTGACAAATCCTTGTATGGTTTTAAATAGGGTCCTAGGGCATGATATGAGAAGATTGACCATGATTTCCTCAATCTTGGTTTCCAATGTTGTGAAACAAATCACAGTATCTATGTATTGCATGTAAATAGTGAAACATCAATTGTTGCATTGTGTGTGGATGCCCTAGTCATTACTGGAATCAATGTTAATTTAATATTGGTTTTGAAGACAATTAACATATACATTTAGATGATTGACCTTGGTCTATTTCATTTCTGTTTGGAATCCAAGTCTTACAAATCGATGATGGTATCTTTATTTCTCAACGTATATGTGTTGAATCTCTTATAGAAAATTATAATCGAAGATTATAAACCCTATGCTACACCTTATCAATGGAGAGTGAAGCTAACCAAGGAGTGTCATTCTCTAGAACTCAATGCTACACTATATTGCAACATGTTTATAGCCTTATTTATTCAACTCACATTCAACCTAATATTTCCTTGGTTGCCAATATGATTTCTCGATTTATGCAGGATCCACGAGAAAATCACCTTAAAGCTAAAAAGAGATTATTTCTCTATATCAAGGGAACTTACTATCTTGGTATAAAGTATTACAATGACAGAGTGAACCAATGAGCTAGATAGATTGACTCAGATTGGGTTGGAGACTGTGACAATAAGTAGTCTACATCTGGCTGTGTGTTTCGACTTGGCTCTAGACCCATTATTTGGTCTTGTAAAAAGTATAAGGTAGTTTCTTTATCAACCATAGAATCAAAGTGCAATAAATTTCGTAGAAAACCCCATTGCACACAACAAAAAGAAGCATGTGTAGGTTCATGCTCATCATTTGAGATAGTTAATACAAGATAAAGTTGTGAATCTTGTTGATTGCAGAACAAATGATCAGGTTGCATATATTTTTTCTCTTGGAAACTGACTTTGTGAAATTTCAAGCTATGCTTGGGCTTTAGGAAGATACAACTATGGGGGGGTGTGCAAAGATAATTTCACCCATTGAATCTTTAGAGCATTGTGATAATGGGGGGTGCTAGAACAATAGGTTGCTTAGGTTCATCACACATTTGGATCTTGTGGAGATAGTGAATTGAAAGTCAACAATCGAATAAAAGAGTCGAATGAGTGGTCGACTAAGGGAGCAACGAGATGGCTGAATAAACATTTGATTAGTCAAGCACTTAAAATAGAACAATCTACTAGTGCACAAAAAAAGGAAGAAATTAATGAGTTTGTTATGCACCCTAACCAATCTATGTGGACCTCATCTTCCTCACTTCAAGAAAGTTGGTTACAAATTAGTGCTATATAAGATGGCCCTATGGGTCAATCTAAACAACAAGAAGCGAACATGTACATGACGTATTGTGTATGGAAATATTTTGGTTTCTTACGCTACTCTGTATGTTGAACTATGCTCGATTGTGCTTAAGTGTTGTAATGGTTTCTTTAGACACCACCACTCTCTTGGAATACTACCTAAATGAACTACCTAATCCTCTAATTCTCCAACACATGACACCTCATAATGTCCTCCCAAGGAAGGTGCTCCTCTAGGTGAGTGCAAACTTGCTTATGAAATATGCCAAAGGGTCCACATTAACCCTTGAATGTGAAACATGCCTCCAAATATATGAAGTTCCTTAAACAATGTGTAATTACATCCAAAGAAACCTTAATGGCTAGATATGACTTAAAATATGTCGAAGTTTCTCCAAATGTGTATAGACCCCTCAAAATATGTGAAATTCCTCCAAATGTGTAGAAACCCCTCCAAATATGTGATAATACCCTGATTTTTTTATGTGAATGGTCTTCGATGAATTCTCACCCTCATTCATGCTCGAAATATACTACCTTGATCAACCATCACTAATACCTAGGTTAAAATTAAACCCAAATGTGTGCTCCTCTATTCTACTCATGACCTACAATTATCATTGATCACCAAAGGTTTCACATGCCATCCATTGTGCTTTTTGAGAAGACAACACCTCCAAAATGAAAAAAAAAACATGCATTATCATGTGGTAACAATGGTGATGCACATCATGCTTAGTTCACAGTACTATAATCCGTAATGTTTTCACCTTCCAATATATTTGATCAGGATTTTATGAGAATAACAAAATGAATACATTTTATTAAAATATGTTTAACACATAATAACAAAGATACAATAAAACTGGTTTCTATTCAATAAGGAAATACGTTGAAACTGCAAAATGCAGTGGAAAACAAGCTTGCTGGAATGGTCGCGGTTTATCTCTGATAATAGATGTGACAACTGTGCTCATTCGCAAGAAGATCATTACAATGAGGATCTGAAAGCCTTTTTACAATAAACATGAATTCCCAAAACCCTAGACATCCAAAAAGGGGCGCTTCTGCTATAGATGGAAGATAAGAGATGAATAAGGATTGCCTTTGGAATAAGCCTAT
>ML820806.1:75725-95417 GCA_009831015.1 Picea engelmannii
AGACATTGATCGTTGATTTCATTACTTGATTTTTTCAAAGAAAAAAATCAATAATTTGATGCATTACATTTTCTTTACAATATAAACTTATTTATATCATTTATTTATACCATATTTTTTGTTCTGATTGTTTTCATATTTAAATTTTATCTACTTTGAATGATTGTGTTTATTATTAATGGAAGTACATAACTAGCTAATTTTCTTTCTTTCTACTTAATTGTAATTTCCTTTCCATTTGAGGGTTGTAAGAACCTATATAGTGTTATATTCTAATATATGCTCTACCTTACCATTGAAACATTGTCATATTGTAAACTAAGATCTGATATAACATGTTCCTTTGTAATTCTACTTCTACAATATAACAATGAGCATTGAAGATGATAAAAACTATTCATTCATTTAGAAAGTTTGAGACCCGAAGTGGGAACCCCTTGATTTATAATGAATGATTGCTTCATAAAATCTAGGATGTTGCTATCAAGATTCAAAATTTCCATTGGAGGACCAACACTCCCTTTTATATTTTGTGGTTATATTATATAAATTTAGGATGTAGAAATAAATTCAAAACGAGCATATAAATTTGTTAAAGGAAAAGGTTTCTAAATTAAAGTTTTGAAGTTTCRTGTTTATGAKAAAATACCTAACAAACAACAACACTATTTCTTTGTAAGGATGTTGGGATTTTTTATCCATTAAAGCATGTTTTCTAAAAGCACATCAACATAGATCTCTAGGACAATGGATGGAACTTTTGAAATTAAAATCATTTTTTCTAGAAGCATATCAACGAGGATTTTTAGGAGGGGATGGAACCTTGTAAGGTACTAGAAGGAAATATGCAAAGTAGTAGCATAATTATTACCAAAATGGTTAAATGAAAGAGACGAAATAATAACCACAATGACAATATAGATCCAAAAGGTGATATTTTTGTTATCCTAAGAACAATGTTCACTTGCCTCTTCAAGGGGGAAACCTCCAACAGAGCAGAGCTTGAGTACACATGATTCAACAAGACAAGCTTTTCCTTACTTTCTACCCCTATATATACTATTTCTATCTTCTTGAGAACATTCTAGAGGAATAATGTTCTAAAGGTGGAACCTTCTAGTAAGTCTTCTTACATTAGACATGTTCACATTATTACATAGGCCTTATTTACTAATGATGGCCTTTATTACATATAAAAACACATTATTCTATCTACTTGATGGGTTGGGGAGGTTAGGAACCTAACATTCCCCCCCCTTAAACAACAACCTTGTCCTCAAGGCTTGAGATGTGGGAATTGTTGCAAAATGGAAGTTGGATCCCATGTGGCATCCTCAGGTTGTGTATCCTTCTACTGCACTAAAACTTCCCGAATTGTGCACTGATGGAGATGACACTCACATTGGTCCATGACTTCTTGTGGATGAAACCAAATGGAACCTTCTTCATCCAATTTAGGGAGAATAGTTTGAATCTGACACTTGGTTACAACCACTTTCTTTAAGCAAGAAACATGAAAAACTAGATGGAGCTTAGAATGACTAGGAAGGGATAACTTGTAAGCCATGGACCCTATACGCTTGAGGATTGTATAAGGGCCATAAAAATTTGGAGCAAGTTTCTGGCAGTGATCTCCTTCGAGGGAATTTTTCTTATAAGGTTGTAGATGAAGAAACACATGATCCCCTTAAACAAAATGGAATTCAAAAAAACATTGATCAACTTGTTGCTTCATTCTATTCTGAGCCATGACTAAATTCTCTTTGAGGGTGCGTAGAATGTCAACTCAGACTATAAGGGTTTTTTCCACCTCCTGGACCTTGGAGACACCAAGAAGGTAATACAATATGGGGGGTGGCTTTTGACTTGGACTGCCTCAAAGGGAGTCATGTGAGTAGCACCATGGTAATATGTATTGTACGACCATTCAACGAGTGGTAACCAATGAACCCATTGAGATTGTTAGTTGGATGCGAAGCACCTCAAATATGATTCCAATAATTAGTTGATGGCTTCATTTTGACCATCAGTCTAGGGATGATAGGAAATACTGAGATGCAATTAGGTACCATGAATCTTGAACAATTCTTGGCAGAATTTGATTGTGAAATTTGGATCATAGTGGGAGACAATAGAATGGGGAATTCCATGGAGTTTGAATATATTGTCCATGAAAACGTGATCCACCACGGAAGATTTAAATGTATATAGAAAAAGGTCTCTTGAGAAATTCGACGATGAATAAAATTATGGGTGTTGTCACTGTCGACGAGGATGATAACTTTTCAATTCTTGATATAGCCAATTAGATTAAGGGTTTGGGGAGCTAAGATACCAGTGAGAGCATGCAAAGAGATGAGAGGTTCGACCTCAAGTGGATTAGAGGGCAGGTTGGTATCATCATCCTGGGGTAGTGCTTTAGGAGGGGAAACATCACCATCATTTTAAAAAGTTTCCTAAAAAATGGCCATAAAAAGCTTTCTCTCCTTACATTTGTGCCCCGAGAAATATTTTTCATCACAGTTGTAGCAAAGACCCTTAAGTTGGAATTCAACCATTTATGCTCTGGTTAATTTCTAGACCTTAAGAGGAGGGGAAGAAGGAATTGGATTGGTGGGGTAGGAACATGGAATAAAGGATGGATTTTTTATTGGAAAATATACTACCTATTGTGCTTCCTTGGCTCGATGAGTGGCTTCAAGCTAAGTCTAGGGGTGAGTTATTAGGAAGTGAGATCAAATGTCATCCTTGAGGTCACTAATAAAGAATTCACGAAAGAAGGTGTCTGACATGCCTTCAATTTAGAAATCCCATTTCTCAAAAGCAATGATGTAATCTTCAACTGTATCAGACTGTTTAAGCTTGGTCAAATGGCCCAAATGATGAGTGTATGTCTCAAAGCATTCATAAAGGTTCGCAACAAATTAGGCCCAAGCAATATAACCTCGGTGTGAATTTTTACGCCATTGCTAGCATTCTGGATCCAAATAGAGGATAGTGACACTAATTTTGATTAAGACATAAGTGATACCATGCAATGAGAAATAATGTTCCATTTAAGTTGACCCAACTCGTGGGGTCCGATCCATCAAATTTATTCACCTAGACTTTAGGAAGACACAAGCAAGGAGGTGCCATGTGCTATATCTCTCTAATATACCAACAAGGTCCAACAATATTACTTGGTCAAATATCTTATGGTTCTAACTAAGGAGGGTTAATTGTACCTTTAGTCATACTACCCGATTACCCAGGTACATGAGAGTAGTCTTCTCCAGTGTTGTTCTCAGTGCCACTATAGAAGCTAGACAGTCAAATGGTTGAGCTAAAGTTGGTTTCAAGATACCTATAGGACTCCCGATATACCCGAGGGAACGAGGAAGTGAGATTCCATGTACATATATTGTCTGATGCGGTACTACTTGAAGGGGTACCAACATGGGTTACAAGGATTTCCAATAAGGTGAAACTATGTGTAGTTCCTACGTGCATTCTTCCCCAACTGCAGTTTTACCCACTTAACTACATATCATTGTGCTTTATAGATGCTGGAACATGTCTCTAACCTGTTTTTTTTTTCTTCTAAAAATATGCAGAGGAAAGAGCTCTTATACCACTTGTAAGGTACCAGAAGGAAATATGTAGAGTAGTAGCACAATTATTACCAAAATAGTTAACAGAAAGAGACGAAATAGTAAGTACAATGACAATATAGATCCAAAATATGAAACCTTTATTATCCTAAGAACAATGTTCACTTGCCTCTTCAAGGGGGCATCTTCCAACAGAGTAGAGCTCGAGTACAAATGATTCAACACAACACGATTTTCCTTACTATCTACCCCTATATAAATTATTTTTATCTTCTTGAGAACATTCTAGAGGAAGAACTTTCTCAAGGTGGAATCTTCTAGTAGGTCTTCTTACATTAGACTTGTTCACATTATTACATAGGCCTTATTTACTAATGACGACCTTTATTACATAGCAAAACATATTATTCTGTCTACTTGAGGGGTTAGGGAGGTTAGGACCCTAAAAAACTTTTAAAATCAAAATCATTTTTTCTAGAACCATATCAACATAGCTTCTTAGGAGAATGGATGGAACTTTTAAAATCAAAATCATGTATTGACACGAGTCTTGAGAAAAAATAAATTAAAATATTCTACCTATGTGTAGGATGTCCACTTCTAGAAGAGCTTAAGCCAAGTATCATCCATATATGAAGGACCAAAATCCTCATTGATTTTCAAAATGACTACTATGAGGAGAGGATGGTTTAAATATTGTGGACCCCTTGTCCATTGTTCTCTAATGTGGTGTCAAGTGATATATAAATATTAACTTTGCACTAAAATGACCATCACGTATCAAATGTTGGGAGGATGGTTCAGATCTTGTGGAAACCTTGTCTATTGTTCTCTAATGTGGTGCCAAGTGATATACACATATTAACTTTGCACCAAACTAACATTCGATTAGGAGAAGTTGGTAAGGCCTTTCATAGAAACATTATGTGGAGTATGGCATGTTGTTGGTTAGAATATTCTGATGATTAAGTTGGAATATAATTGACAGGAGACTGACAAGACCAACTTGAAGTGAATGTTTTTAAGATTATGAAGCCTCAAAATACTATGACTTTGACGACAACTAGGAACCTTGTAAGGAGCTCAGTTTAGTTCACATTAAGGGCTCCCATATCCCAATTTCAATATAGAAGATGAAAAATAAATTAAACACAAACTCCCTAATTCGGTAATCTCCTATGCTGTCTAATTAAAGTTATATTGTCGGGATGTATACTTTTTGGTTAAAGCATTCAAATAATTTTTGTTGAAATGATTTTTTATATTTAGTTGTATATTTTTTTCATTTAATTTCTAAACTATTAAGCATGAACCTCTTCATTTTAATTTATTCTCATAAAGCCAATAAACTTTACGATTAATTATTGCAAAATAGACCACCAAAAAGAGAGCTGAAATTTGAAATTTGTTAATATATTCTCATAAAGCCAATAAACTTTACAATTTATTATTGCAAAATAGACAACCAAAAAGAGAGTTGAAATTTGAAATTTGTTAATAGTATCAATCAAATCAAATTAGTAATCACACGTTTTCTCTACCACTCTTGTCAATTTCAATATAGAAGATGAAAAATAAATTAAACACAAACTCCCCAATTTGGTAATCTCTTATGCTATGTTGGGATGTATACTTTTTGGTTAAAGCATTCAAATATTTTTTTTGTTGAAATGATTTTTTATATTTAGTAATATATTTTTTTCATTTAATTTTTAAACTATTAAGCATGAATCTCTTCATTTTAATTTATTCTAATTTATTCTCATAAGGTAAATAAACTTTATGATTTATTATTGCAAAATAAACCACAAAAAAAAAGCTGAAATTTAAAATTTGTTAATATATTCTCATAACGCCAATAAACTTTACAATTTATTATTGCAAAATAGATAACCAAAAAGAGAGCTGAAATTTGAAATTTGTTAATAGTATCAATCAAATCAAATCTTGAGTGGTAGTAATCACACGTTTTCTCTACCACTCTTGTCAAATTTATCATTAATTAAAAGATGTAATAGGCCTACCATTGAGAACATATTATAGTAATTGTATGAAGGATAGATATATGGGCTAGTTCTCCCTCAAATATTTAATGCAAATTTTCTTTAAACAACATGACAAATGGATAAAACAGATAAAACATTTAAGGACATTTTTTCTAACTATTTATGAGCACTATACACCACATCTAAAAGTTAAACTTGGTCTAAACGGAAGCGGAAGTTTTCCAAGAACAATTAAATAGTATTATCGGGATGTTGTACCAAATGAAACGGTCTAACCCAAACTAGTGGCACACGATCAAATTAGTGCCAGATAAAATGGGCCAAGAACCATTGGTCCAAGATAAAGTTGTCCTCGTGAAACTGTGTCCCGTGAAACAAGTATGTACCAGAGCTATCTAGCCTGAACCAAGCAACCTAACCTGCCTACATAGACTGACTCTCTACTGCCTTACCTCAAGCAAGTTTGACTGGTTTAGATTAAAATTTAGACACTTCTATAAATATGTATAAAACTTATTGGTTGTGGGTTGTTTTAGTGCCTGGAATGGGCAATGTTTAGTGCTCCACACTTATTGTATGAACGTAGTGTCATCTAGGAAAGGGATTGGAGCAATTCTAGAGTCAATATTTTGTCTTATTATAACATATTACATGTAATATGTTATAACATATATGTTATACGTATAACATATACATTATATATAGCATATAACATATATGTTATATGATATATATAACGTATATGTTATATGTTATATATAACATATATGTTATATGTTATAACATATATGTTATATGTATAACGTATATGTTATACATACGTTATATGTATAACATATAACGTATATGTTATACATACGTTATATGTATAACATATAACGTATGTATAGCATATATGCTATACATATGTTATATGTATAACATATATGTTATATATGTTTGTTATATGTTATAACATATAACATATTGTTATATATATATAATATATATGTTATAATATATAACATATATGTTATAACATTTAGTTGTTTTATGGTTTTGTACTTTTTTATGATCATTTTGGCTTACTTCAATTCATTAAGTAATAACACACCATTTTTTGAAAGTAGGTTAAGAATCCATTCTCCAAAATATCTGATTTTTTCAAAGAAATATTGAATCATTCTCATGAGATCATCGCAAATGCAATAGCCACGCACATTATCAATCATGATGTGGCATACATTGCAACAAAATCTTCCTCTCATTTCAATTAATTGTTTCTTTTATCTTTCTCCCATGGACAAAATCGTGTCTTGCAGTTTTAATCAATAACACACCATTGTCTAAAAGTAGGCTAGTATACCCTCCTCCCATAGAGCCAAGTATTTCGCAAATATATTGAAGTGTTTCGATGAGATTGTCATAAAATAAATATCCATGTATAATACTTATCCTGATCCAACATGCACTACAATGAAATAAGAGGTGGGGTTTTCATTATCTATTTATTACAAAGCTTTAGGTTAGTTGTTTCTTATTGTTACACATTAATTTCGTCACCCCTATGACCGTTAATGATGTAAACCTATCATTTGTCTTGAGAATGATCAATGGCTTGAATCCCTGAAAAAGAATGAAGATACATTTTCCCAGAGAGATGAAATTATACTTTTCCTTTGTCAAAAACCTTAGAAAAATGGATCATCTCACCTTGCTTAGTGTTGAAGGTGTGGCGATCTAGGATCGTTGCATGTTGCACCATAGTGGCCTATGACGTCGTCTCAGTTTTCTCAGTGTTAAGGGTGCGGCAATTTTCGTATGAAGGAAAAAGAGGAATTTCTCGAAAGTTCTAGAATAGAAGCTTCGAGGGTGAGGTGGCCTCTGATCGGTTTGGATCTAAGTCACATCCCTGATCTCATGGGATCATCCTAAACTACTCACCCTATCCTTTTCAGATTATAAAAGGAGAGGAGTCTCATGGGAAAATTTGGATTGAGTTGGCTAGTGCTAGAGTTGGAAAGTTCTTGAGTTTTGTAGCTTGGAGTTTTTGGAGCTTGTATGTTGGCTTTGAGCTTTTCTTTGTCAAGATAGATTGTTGATTTCATAATCCATGGAGTAGAAGTGTTTGGGAAGCAAAGAACTGTTGGAAGGGACCTTACAACATCAAGGCATCTGGTTGTATCTTTCTTCCACATTCTTTAATACAAAAATATATTTCTTTCCCATAAAATTGTCTTTATTTTATTGTATGACTCCTTGATCACATACATAGGTTTTGTTGAGTATATGTTGTTGCTTTCACTTTGTTGGATTGTGTATTTTTTACAGGTTCAACATCCCATAAGCCTTGGAACGGAGTGAGGATGACACTAGCGAGGACAAACGACATTTAAAAGATATGTCATTTATCCCTTGTTAGTTAGTATGCTTGATAATTGAAACTTAGGGAAAGTTTTATATTTTGTCTTGTTTTGTTCTAGTTTCATGGTGAAACTAGAGAGATATGTTTGTGTTCGCACTTACCAATTAGTCCGATAACACTTATATCTTCCTCCCATGGAGGGAATCTTCTCTTGAAAAGTTAACTAATAGCATGCCATTGTCTCAAAGTAAGCCAAGATGTGCTCCTCCCACAAATTCAAGTTTTTTGAAGATATATTAAAGCTTGTCCAAGGAAATCATTGCAAAGATAATATCCATGTACAATGATAATGATGCATGCTTTTCATTGAAACAAGAGGTAGGGTTCTTGTACTCCATTATTTTAATCCTATGGTTTTGTTTCATTTTGCTTACCATTTCATAATCAATATGATATTATCTCTATACATACATCAATGTAACACAAGTAGAATCGAACAAATATATTTTGATTCTTCTGATAGTGATGATAGTTATAACAGGGGAGGAGGAGAATTGAGTGTGAAATCAACTAGAGGTGATCTTCATATGAGATATAATTTTTGGTATTCTTTGCATAGAGTAAGTCATTAATCATGACCCATGTCTCATGAGAACTAGATGGAGTGACCAATTTTTTCATGATAACTAATAGTCCGCTTAGCACTCATTGCATCGGGTGTTGTTCAAAGGGGTGAAGAAGTAGAATAAAAATTCATCACCTCCAAGGTTTGCACAGAGTAACCAAGATTATGGGGAAAACTACACAGTTATTGGAGGGTCTATAAGTAGTTCACACCCAAATGCCATGAAAAAAAAGAACAATTTCTTGTTTGAGGAGAACGGAGGAAATCAAATTGCGGTATGTCCAACAAGAACAATGAGTGCAAGGGAGGAATTATTGATAGATTATATTTTGAATATAGTATAATTTGACCTTCTTTCAATTATTACACTATAAATATAAATTGAGATTGGATCTCGTTTGTATTTGTCTTTATGTGATTGTTACAATTTGGTTTATCCACTATTATTTTACTTTAACATTGCCTTGTTTCCCCTATAACACACCTTACCACTAATATGTATATCAATGTTGTTTTATTTTTTCTTTATGGATTACTTTACACATTTGTTTAAGAGTTAATTATAAGGTGTACATGCTTCAAATGGGTGTATCGGATTAATCTCTAATGAATGAATTGGATTATTTAAATTATGGTTATTATATTGAATGTATCAAATTAATATTATATTTTATTTGAGAATAATGCTATATCCATGCAACATTTGTGTGTGTTCTTTTAAGTGGAAAAATAGCTTGTTGCATTAATGTTCCACTCATTTAGATCAATTGAGTCTAATTATGAATTTATTCGGATTGGGTGGATTCTAAACATTTTTAACATGATTTTAAGTATTGGGATAAGAAGCATTGGGTTATAACATTAGGCTTATGCAAACATTATATTTACCAAATATCCCAATTTCTATGATAACCTAATTGAACATTCTTATGAATTTGTCTTGTTTTGGCCTAATTATCAGGTCATTGAATTGGCTCAATGAATGTTAGAATATATTCAAAACATGCATTCATCCATTGATACCACATTAGCTAGAGACCTAAATTCTAATCACYAACATGATCAACTTACCACATGGACCAATGCAATCATGCCAYGTGTGCTTATTCCCTAGAGGCACATTAGTCCCAAGTAAAAAACACCYTAGCATGGTTTCCAACTAAATGAATAGGGTCAAGTGGCATAATTACACCTAGTAAGGCATGATCAGATCRATAGATCACAACCAAACCTCCTCTGTTAGCCAAAATAAAACCCCAAAATGCATCAAATATCTCCAAATAAGAAGAGTACACTTGGGTCCACAATCCAACTCCAATGTTGGGTGCCCCTCTAAAATAGGTGGTTTAACCTTATAAAAGTTTATTTAAATCCATATGGTGTTGGAACATGTGATGTATAAGTAGGTTTATCACAACTTTGTATCTTCTAGACACAATGATTTGACAATCGATAGTCGAGTAGAAGAGATGATTGAGTGGCCGACTAAGGGATTGACTGGATGGTCGACTAGGCATTCGACTAATAGGGAAATTAAAATAGGACAATTAACCAATTCGTGGAACAAGGTAGAACTTAAGGAGTTTGTTATGTGTCTTAACCAATATATGTGGACCTCATCATCCTTGCTTCAAGAGAGTTGGTTACATCTTGGTGCTATATAAGATAACCTTATGGGTTGATCTAAACAACAAGAAATGAGCATGCATGTAGTGTATCGTGTAGGACATATTTTGGTTTCTTACACTGCTATGTATGTTGAGATATGCTCAATCATGTTTAAGTGTTGTAACATTATTTTTAAACACCACAACTCTCTTGGAATACTATCTCTCTAATCTACTTAATCCTATAATTATTTGGCATGGTATCAAAGCTAGTGATTTGAAATCTAGCCTATTACTTATGAGTCTTGTAAAGGCTATATGTGATACACGCAGTTGACAAGTGGGATCTATCTAGTAGATTGACTTAATCTAAGATTAGATTTGTAGATCGACATTATGAGTTTCAAGCAAAATCCTATGGTTATGAATGGCCACAACTATGGAATTTGGATATGAGAATATTGTTAAAAAATAATGTGTCATGGTAGTTTACAAAAACTATGGTTCTAGATTCAAAGGATGACCAACAAAAGTTTGTCATCAACGAGAAGAAGGATAAGGCTATAAGAGTCATAATTGCCTACATCTTTACAAAGATTTTCTTTCATACAAGTGGGATTAACTACTTGAATGTTGGTCACTCTATATTGGTTAAGGAATTCTCCCATACTAGCAAAGCAATGAAAGAACAAGAGTTGTTGGAGGAAAAGGAGAAGGAGATAAAAGAAGTGAAAAACCAATCCAATAAATAAGGTCATTGATACTTTAAATCATCCCACTGTGTCCATAAGTATTGCCTTCAGAGATGATTTGGATCACCAGAACACCAAGATTTTTGAGAACTTAGGTCAAAAACGAGAAGAACCAGATATTTTCAAACAAAAGGATCTTGGAAGATAAAGTGATGCATAAAGAGAAAGCATGAACAAAGTAGACATCTTTAGCCTTATGATATTTACTTATTGTTCATTGAGACCTAGAGAAAATTAGTGAAACTAGTAGTAGTATCAACGTAAATATAGATAGCATAAGTGATGAACCTCCATATATAATTTTTCTAGTCATTGCTTAAGTACACTCTGACAAAAGTAAAGGTTGTGACCAAAGTCGAAAAAATAGAAAGAAAAGGTAGAGGCCAAGCCAAGAAAAGAAGTAACAATGACTAGTGTACACTTACCTTCATTCCTTATGATGAGTTAATGAACTAGACAAGTACAAGGCCTAACCAAGTCCAAAATGCAATTGATATTGTTGAGTTGATGAACTAGAACAATCTGCATTCGTAGATTAAGAGGCCCCTTTACGCCTTAAAATCCAAGGACACGAAGATAAGGGATAGTTTACACATCTAAGGAAAAATAGTGGTATCATTCATAGGTAAGGCCCAACCAAGTTCAAAAAGTAACTAATATTGATGATTTGATGAACAAGAAAAGTATGGAATTCATAAAGTAAGGGTAATTTAAGGGAATGTTGGCTTGTTCATTTGGAGGGTTGGGTTGACCCACTTGTAGGACCTTGCTTGCTTGGTGGAGGATTGACCTGCCTGCAAGCATTAAAGAAATTTTTAGGTCTAAAATGGGCCTTCTAAGGGAAATAGTAAAATAATAGTTAAAATAATAAAACAAGAGTTATGATTTTTCAAAGGGAAAAAAAGAAAACTAGTTTTTTTATTGTATTTTCCACTGATTTCCTTATAGGTTTTCTCAAATATCAAGTGTAGCCACTCATTGAATGTGGAATTAAATGCCACATCCAACAAGTACACACTTTGCATACTTTTTAGATAGACTCACAGTGAGATAAACTGGAAATACATGAAAAAATGTGTTTCTTTTCAGAAACATATTTTTTTCATGTATTTCCAGTTTATCTCACAACAAATTTATCAAAAGTATGCAGATTGGTGCTTGTTGGATACATGATTCAATCATGTGTCCAATGATTTCCTACACTTGAAATTTAAGTAAACCTATAAGTAGATAAGTTGAAAATACGATAAAAAAAAGTAGTTTTTTCTTTCCCTCTAAAACTATTTACCCTTATGGTTGACATCATCATCGTGAATCCTATTGGTTCTTTTAAAGTTGATGTTGATACCACATTTTTTTTTTAGGCCCATTTTTACCTCAAAAATTCTCTAATGTCTTATAAGAGAGATGGGGGGTTGAATTCTTCGTTTCAAGGGTTGACTTGCAAGAGTGTAAGAGAGATGGAGGGTTTATGCAAGGCTCTAAGGTTAGAAGAAGGCTAGCCAAAAGAATAAGTTGAAGACTTTGATTCATAAAACCAATGAAGGTTAGGTTATCAAAATTGAGAAAAAAATTGTTTCTATGGATCCTTTCTCTTTTGAAATAATTGAAGGCTACTTGGCCTATGTGAAGGAACTTCAATTGAAATTGGGTGAATGCATAAATAATTTTCCCAAGAAAGATCGTCAACTCATAAAACTCATACCAATGAATCAAAAGACACCCTATGACATGCTATGTTCAATGTTTTGTGTCATCCATACCTATAGAAAATAAAATGGTAAGGATTATTCCCTTAACTCCTCCCATGGTTTATTAATTAGGGCATAGGAAAAATTGGTTGATGAAGGGAAATTTGAGGTCAAGAAAGAGGCCCAATTGTTGAAGAGTAAAGGTTGACATAATTATAAAGAAAAAGGTTGATAGGAGAAGAAACACAACTACATCGACTAGAATAATAAGAAGAAGCATGGTGATCAAACTTTGACTAATAAAGTAAGAAAGAAGAAGACATGCTACTATTGTAGGAAATGGGGACATATGGAGAAGGCTTGTAGGAAGAAGACCAAAGACCTAGAGGATAAAGTGAAGGAACTTGAAGGATACATGTTGATTGGAAGATCAATCGACCTGTAGAAATTAACTTCATAAGATAAGGTAGATAACTATATGTTGTTAGAGTTTATGCTATTATTAAGTTTCTTTTCAATTTACAAGATAACCATAACATAGATAGGATCATTGAGAAAAACACAATCACAAGATACACAACATTTATCCTGGGAAACCCTCATGGGGGAGAAAACCCAACAAAAAATTTCTTAATATAGATATCCAATACAATGCCAAGATAATAAACCAAACACTAGAGAATATCCTCTCCCAAGTAATGCGCCTCTCTCTCTTCCTTCTTCTCCAACTGCAGCTCCAAACTTGCGTTCTGGATGATCGAATGAGTGAGTGAAAAAATTAGGCAATGACCTCCTTTATTTATACAAACTAACAAGTGCTAAAAGGAGGTGTCTCTTCACTGGCAGGGCCGACTTCTCTTTCTGGGTGGTTAGAACCACTTTATTTTTCCTGGGGGGCGACTTCTCAATTTGCATATTACAATCAGGGTTTGACCAATCCGCAAACGGGGATTTGGTCATTTACAATGTCCGACATGATCAATACACAAAAGGGGATTAATCTAGTGAATAATACAACAATAATAAATATAATACTCTTTGCAGTTACAATATTTCAACACTCCACCTTAACAAGAAGGGTATTCTACAACATCATCATGAGAGAGAGAGGGCAACATCTGAAACACTAACTGGAATATCTATAAATCATCAGAAGTTTTTCTCATCATCAATATCATCAACAACACAACACAAAGGTTGGAGCATCATCAACATCAGCACTAGTCTGAGAGTCTTCAACATGAGGCTGACATCACAACACAAAGCTGGCTACACAATATCATCAACACAAAGCTGACATCACAGCACGAGGCTGGAAACACAACATCATCAACATGAAGCTGGAATCACAACACTAAACTGGCAACACATCATCAACATGAAGCTAGCATCACATCACTAGGCCAAAAACACATCATCAACACAAAGTTGGTATCACAACACGAGGCTGACACATCATCATCAACATGAAGCTGGCATCACAACACGAGGTTGGCACATCATCATCAACATGAAGCTGACATCACAACATGAGGCTGACACATCATCATCAGCATGAAGATGGCATCACAACACAATGTTGGCAGCACATCACTACTCCCCCTTTCGAGGGAGGTCCTTTCGGACTACACCAATCTTATCTCGAAAGTGCTCAAAATTTACATGAGATAGAGGCTTGGTCAACACATCAACAACTTGTTCATCTGTGCTAACATATTTGATCTTTATGGCTCCTCTCTGCACCATATCACAGATGTAATGATATCGGATTTCTATGTGTTTTGACTTGTCATGGAACACAGGGTTCTCTGTCATCTTTATGTAGCTCTAGTTATCACATAGGATCATTGTTGCTTCCATCTCTAGGTCGAATAGACCTGTCAACAACTTCTGAAGCCATATGGATTCACAACTGGAAGAACATGAAGCAATGTATTATGCTTCTTTTGTGCTGAGAGAAATGCTAGATTACTTACTACTCTGCCATGAGATCATCGTTGACTCCAGACTGAAACAACATCCTGTAGTGCTCTTTTTGTCAAAGACACTTCCAGCCTAATCTGAATTAGTTTGACCACTCAGTCTAAAGTCATGATCTCCATCATAAATGAGACCACAATCTATTGTACCCTTAAGGTACCTAATCACATGTTTTGCAGCAACCAATTGAACATGTCTGGGTTCTACCAGAAACTGATTCAAGGTGTTCACAAAAAAACAAATATCTGGTCTGGTGTTTGTCAGATACATCAACGATCTAATGATCTGTCTGTATAGCGTAGCATCAATCAATTCCGATTAAGAGTCAACCGGGAGCTTCAACTTTGTTTCCATGGGTGTATTCATGGACTTGCACTCTAACATATCAAATCTCTTCAGTGTTTCAAATGCATACTTCCCTTGGTTAAGGAAGATACTCTCTGGTCTCTTCCAGACCTCAAGACCTAATAAATAGTGCATTAGGCCAAGGTCTTTCATCTCAAATTCTGCAGCGAGCTTCTTCTTACATTCAATGATGAGATTTTCTTCTCTAGTTAAGAATACGTCATCCACATACAACAACAATATAACATGCTCATCATTCATAACCTTGAAGTAAAGGTTAGAATAAACTTTACTCTTGGTAAAGCCCAAGCTCGTCAGAAAAATGTCAATCCTTCCATACCAATCTCTAGGAGCTTGCTTCAATCCATACAGAGATTTCTTCAACTTCTAGGCACGAGTCTTCCTGTCTTCAACTTCAAATCCTTGAGGTTGTTCTATATAGACTTCTTCTTCAATGACACCATTCAAGAAGGAGGTTTCCACGTCCATCTGGTGTAACTTCCACTTCATCTTAGTTGCAAGGTCTTTGATCGTTCTAATTGAAGTGTATCTGGCTACATGAGCAAATGTATCTTCATAATCAATGCCTTCCTTTTGAGAAAAGCCACAAGCAACAAAAATTGCTTTATATTTCTCAATACTTCCATCAACAACATGTTTTATTTTGAAAATCCATTTGGAAGATACCACATCCTTTCTCTTTGGTCTGGGAACTATTTCCCATACATCATTCTTTATGATGGATTGGTATTATTTTGTCATGGCATCTGCCCATTCTTTCTTATGAATGGCTTCTTCAAAGCAGGTAGGCTCCCTCTCTAAGAGATCACACATCAAAGCCATGTAACTGGAGAATGTCTTAGGTTTCTTCACTTGTCTCATGGTTCCTTCGGGGACACCATACTTCTCTCCATCTTGAATAAGTTCCCTTTCCTAGGTTGGATTTATCTTGTGGGAGATCGACATCTGGGGAGGTTCTTGAGATTTTATTATGTCATGGTCTTCTAGAATCTCCTCATCGGGGGAAGCTATAACTTCCCTCATTGGTTCTGCAGCTCTTGGAGCTACAGGTTCCTCTTCATATACTTCTTCAAGTTGGCATCTTCTTGATTTCTTGAGTGTTGCATCTTCATCAAAGGTTACATCCCTGCTGATATCAATATGATGGTAACCTGGTATATAAACTCTGAAGGCCTTGGAGACCTCACAGTATCCAACAAATATTCCCTTCTTTCCTGAAGGGTCTAGCTTGGTTCTCTTCTCTTTTGGAATATGTACAAATACTGGGCAGCCAAATATTTTGAGATGACTTACTTCTGGCTTCTTTCCAGAGAACATCTCTTCAAGGGTCTTGAACCCAAGTGCACTATGGGATAATCTGTTTTGTACATATACTGTTGTTTTTGTTGCTTCTTCCCATAAGTACATTGGAAGATCTTGATCATGGATCATGGTCTTCACTGCTTCCATTATAGTTCTTTTCTTTCTTTCTACTACACCATTTTGTTGAGGATTGTAGGGAGTGGTGAGCTCCCTCTTGATCCCAACATATTTTCAAAAGTTTACAAACTCTTTTGAGGTGTATTCTCCTCCATTATCTAACCTTAGTATCTTGATATTTCTTTCAGAAAGATTCTCTATCAAGGCTTTGAATTCCTTGAATTTACTGAACACTTCATCTTTTGATTTCAAAAAGTAAACCCAGGTTTTATGAGAATAGTCATCAATAAAAGATACATAGTATACATACCCATTGATGGAGGATGATGGCATTGGGCCAAACACATCTGAGTAAATGAGCTCTAGGACTCCTTATGCTTTATCGTCTCTCTTCAGAAAAGGGTTCTTGATGTTCTTTCCTTGTGCACATCCATTGCATAGACCTTCATGGTCAACCTTGAGTTCTGGTAGACCTGTGACTACCTTTCTTACATAAGGTAATGCTTTGTAGTTGATTTGGGCTAATATTCTATGCCAAAGTTCACATGGATTCTCAATGGAGTGGGTCATGGCCACTTCTGAGTGACCCTTTAGCTTACACAAGCCACCTTCTTCTTTTCCAATAACAATTGCTTCTTCCATGGTTTTTCCTTTGGCCCACATAAGGACTTCTCCATCTATGAAGGCACCTTTGAAGCCTTTCTTTTCTAAAGTTGAGATGGAGAATAAGTTCTTTTTCAAACCTAGTACATATAGTACATCCTTCATCTTCATTGGGGTCCCTGAATTAAGCTTGTAATTTGATTCTCCTACTCCCTTTATAGTGTATTGATAATCATATCCAAGTGTAACTTTTTGAGAAAACTTATTTTCTGAAAGGCAACAGAGAATGTCTCTTTGACCTGTCATGTGCTTGGAAGCACCACTATCAATGAGCCAAGTGTCCTCACCAGGTGATACTGATCCTGAGAGGGCAGAGATTAAGACATAGTCTTCAATTTGTTCTTTTATCATCTTTGTGGGTGGTTCTTCATCTTCAACTGCATGGGCATGGTGCCTCTTGTTTTTCTTCTTGTATTCTTCTCGTCTAGCTGGAAAATGTTTCACAATATGTCCCATCTTGTCACAATGGTAACATTGGTAGGACAAGAAATATTTTTCTCTTCTTTGTCCTTTCTGAAACTTCTGGAATCTCCTTGGTTGAGATTCTTTATGTATGAATTTGTTTTGGGGGTGATAATCCTTATGAGTTTCTTTATGGAAGTAAGAGTTCTTTCTTCCTCCTTTAGTATGAACAACTAGGGCTTGATATTCATCTCTTGATAGAAATGCTTCTTGGTTAGCTACTCTTACTTCTTCTTGAATGCATTCTTCCCAAAGACTGTCAAATTGTAGTTTCTCCTTTCTAGCACAAATAGTTTGGATGAATGCATCCCAAGGTCTTGTGAGACCATTAAGGGTTGTCATTATAAGTTAGTATTCATCTATAGTATGTTCAATTGCTTCTAGTTTTTCTTTGAATTGTGATATTCTGGAGAAATATTCCTGAATTATTTCTCCTTTCTGCATCCTTGTATTTTTGAGTTGAGTTCTTAGATTCATCTTCCGATTGATGTTCCTTCCTTCATATGATCTGGTTAGGGCATCAAACATTTATTTCGGAGTCTTCTTTGAAGCCACTTGAGGAATCAAGTGATCTTTAATAGAATCTGCAATGATTCTTTTGGCCCTAACTGTGTCCTTTTGGTGTTTTTCTTTAGCTGCAACATCGGTGGGTTCTGGTACATTCTCTTTAATGAATGTTGCTAGGTCATTCTCTTCAAGAGTGATTCCAATACTATACTTCTAGGCACATAAGTTTTCCATACCTTCTAGCTTGTCAACAATCTTAGTGCTTACAGACATCTTTTACCTGGAGCTAGGAAAATGACCAAAACATGAAAATGCTCAGAATTGACTTTTGAACTTACCAGGAGGTGCACTTGGCTAAGGCGAGTGGCATGGTGTGGTTAGATTTCAGAAAATCCATTTTTTCCCCTTCAAACTTGACCAACGGATTTCTGGACTGGTGCTTCTGGTTTTCTGGTACTTTTGGTTTCCTGGTACTTCTGGTTTTCTGGTAATTCTAGTACTGGTGAAAACTAGGGTTTCACTTTCCGAGAGTTCTATCCACTAAAAAGGTGCACTGAAGGTGCCAAAGAGTTCCTTGGGCTAGGGCGCACTTTTCTAGATCACTTTTGGGCTGAAATTCCTCTTCAATAAAAGCCCTAATTTCCTTGTACGACAACAATGACATTTTTCTTTTTCCTGTGAAATGTGATCTCTTCAGCTTGGCTCTGATACTATGTTAGATTTTATGCTATTATTAAGTTTCTTTTCAATTTACTATATAACCATAGCATAGATAGGATCAATGAGAAAAATAAAATCACAAGATACAAAGAATTTGTCCTGAGAAACCCTCATGGGGGAGAAAACCCAACAAAAACTTCCTTAATATAGATATCCAATACAATGACAAGATAATAAACCAAACACTAGAGAATATCCTCTCCCAAGTAATGTGCCTCTCTCTCTTCCTTCTTCTCGAACTGCAGCTCCAAACTTGCGCTCTGGATGATCGAATGAGGCGCTAGCCTCCTTTATTTATACAAACTGACCAATGTTGAAAGGAGGTGTCTCTTCACTGCCAGGGCCGACTTCTCTTTCTGGGTGGTTAGAACCACTTTATTTTTCCTGGGGGTCGACTTCTCAATTTGCATATTACAATTAGGGTTTGACCAATCCGCAAAAGGGGATTTGATCATTTACAATGTCCGAGATGATCAATCCACAAATGGGTATTGATCTAATGAATAATACATGAATAATAAATAGAATACTCTTTGTAGTTATAATATTTCAACATATGTTTTATGTTAGTACTTGTCAAACCTTGCATGTTCAAACTTTTCAGAGAGAATATTGGATATTTGACTCTAGTTGCGCTCATCATATGGGTAAAGATGCATCTCTCTTCTCTATGATTAAAAGAGGCTATAGAAAATAAATATTTGTAGAACTTATTGTTTCACTTACTCTAATTATTATGCACTTACTATTGTGGGTTGTAGAAAGATTGAACATTATACTGGTTTGATCAGTGATGTGTATAGTGTACCTAGCTTGAGTGCAAATTTATTGTATGTACCCCAACCAACTTAGACGAACAAGAAGGTAGAGTTTTTGCTAGATCAATTTGTTCTAATGGATATGCACAACAACTTTATTGTCACCAAAGGTTTCCTTGATCCAAAGGACATATTATAT
>ML820807.1:0-36007 GCA_009831015.1 Picea engelmannii
AAAAAAAAAACTAATTAGACATGTAACAAGAAGGGGGTAAAGAAAATTCAAGCATTAATAATTAAAGTGGAAATTATAATAAAGGCTTAATTAATAAAAGGGGTATTTGGTAGTTTTTGTCTAAACCTGCTAATTATGAACTTAGTTATAAAAAGGGGAAACTTTAATAAAAAGGGAAAATTAAAGAGAAGGGGGAAACCTAAGGAAAAGGGGAAACTTAAAGAAAAGTAGAAACTTAAAAGAAAAAGGGGAATGTCTAACTTAGTAAGAAATCTAGCCTTTAGAACTTTCTATTTATGAACTCAACTAGGAATTAAGTAAGGCGTAAGTCACTTAAGAATTGTAAGGGAATATTGGGACACCAAGGAGCATTTTTAGGAACGATTTTAGGTGGTTGAGGGAAATAGAAAAGTTTAATTAATTAATAAATTGATTTTCTGGTGCAACTAGGGGATCAGGCAACATGTGTACGGGGGAGGATTTTCGAAATTAATTAAATGAAAATGAATCTAATGAGGGTTTTGGGAAACTAATGACTAAGAAAAATATATAAAAAGGATGGCAGAGGTGGAGTGTGGATAAAATCTGGCTTGCGTAACGTTACACTGCCAAAATTCATCTTGACTGAACTTTTTCTTGTGGGAGTTGGGATACCTAGCTCGGGTAACGAGTGGTGGATCGACCTTGCAAGGCGAGTTGGGTGATATCATTCTCTAGTATTGTGTGTGTGGCCCCTTTGCAGGTTAGGGGCTCAGGGAAAAGAAGAGTACCCCTAGTGTTGGTTGGGAGGTACCGGTGAGGTCTCATCGGTCGACAAGTCGGAGTTGGATGGAGCGCGAGCATGGGACAATCACTTTCGGTTCTTCACATTTGGCTATGGTACGCATGTGCATAATTTGTATTGAATAATAGCTCAATTTCTTGTTCATGTGTTTCTTTATTGTCGAAAGCTCATTTGCGTAGATGATGTTAAAAGAAAAATACTCATTTAGTTATGCATATGAATTTTTTATATGGGTGATAGTGCGTTGTGTGAAATTGCAAAAGGGTCACTAAAGTTTTGTTTCTGAGCTTTGTTTTATTACTGCGTTTTATTGTAGTTTCCAGTTTTGGTTGGGATTATTACTTCATTTGTATTATGACCGAGGAAGACTGTGTTTTGGTTCTCAGGCCATTATTTTATTTTACTCTGTGTTTTTATTGTTTTAATACAAAGAAATTGTGTTTTTATCTTCTATTCCTTTATCCTTTAAGTTATTAGTCCGTGCCCGAGCAGTCGGCCAGGAGACGAATCGACTGTCTTTCACTCTAGTGTTAAATATTTAGATTCAAATTCTCTTCTTTCCTATGCATGGATAATAAGTGTAGGATAATTTCTCTGCCCAGCAAGGAATTCTCTCCTGGGCATTTATTTTCCTCATTAGCCTCTATGATTATTGTGATTTACTCTCTACAAACTCATTCTTCCACACAACGATTTTCCAGATGTCTCTTCAGATTCACCCAAATTTTCGTAATGTATCCTTTGCGATTTCCTTTGAGTGGTAATCTCGGCCCCTCCCTTTTTTACTTGAGTTTTCATTGAGTGTTTAGACCATGCTTTAACCCAACAAAATTTCCCCTTCACAGCTGTGGTTGCCCCCCGCTTTTTTTTACTTCTTTTCATGCTCTGATTTCCATGAAGTATCTACTCTTCTACGTTGGGTGCCATTGATCAAACTGCACCCATGTCTCCCACCGCCACACTTTCCTCGAGAGAGAGTTACTGTCTTGCCATGAAATTCATGGTAGTTTTAATCGAAGTTGAAGCCATATTTGGGAGTGATCCCGGTGACTTTTCGTGCTATTTTTAAAGTGGATCCCTCCCTTAACCTCCCATAGAAGTTATCTCTTTGATCTATGATTTTTAATTACTGTCAATGATTCCTTGAAATGATTTTTAATTACTGTCAGCGATTCCTTGAAATGATTTTTAATTACTGTCAGCAATTCCTTTAAATGATTTTTAATTGCTGTCAGGGATTCCTTGAAATGATTTTTAATTACTATCAACGATTCCTTGAATTGGTTTTTAATTACTTTCAACAATTCCTTAAATTGATTTTTCATTACTGTCAGTGGTTTTTAATACTCTTCCTTTCATGGTAATTCTAAAGTGTTTCCCTCCTGTAAACATCCTAGAGTATTTATCTCTTTGATCTGCGGTTTTGATTACTGTCAGCGGTTTTAATTACTATCAGCAGTTTCTAAAATTGATTTTCAGTTGGTTTAGCTTTTGGATGGGGATTATCCCCAAGTCCTTCATGCCTGAACTTGGGAGAGTGTTGGGTGATGTTTTCCTCACTTGATGCCCTGGCCTTGGACGGTGTTCCATCTGTTCAACCCTTAGAACTAAGTTTGATTGACATCCATGGCTTTTCCCTTTGCAACTAGAATTTAAATTTTCCTTTTGCAAAATTACAGTTTAGTCTAAACTTTGATTCATAATGCAGCTGAACGAAATTCAGTTAAATTAAATTTTAATGTGATCCTAAAATTTGAATGTTATCTTCAGTAGTACTTATAGATGAAAGTATAATTTTAGCTAAAATTTGCTTCAGTTAGCCTTCATTTTAGTTTAGAATTGTTTTTATTAATTTTAACTACTAGCTACTTTTATTCAGTAAAGGTGCATGCCTAATCAATTTAGGTAAGACTATGATAATCCAGATATTAAATTAGGGATTGATTTTAGCATATAACTGTTGAGGATAAATTAAGACATGGTAAATTTAAGTATGAAATTGTAATTAAAATTGACAACTGAGCCCAAATTTGGCAACTTTAGATATACAAATCTTGCTTTAATTAGCCAATATATAATGACATACATCTTGAGATTTCGTGCCGTGTGTTTTCTTAAATTCTTCAATGATTTTTATGTTATTTTAGACATGCATGTGAAGTTAGACATATATTGATTGTTTGTACATACAATCATTTATTTGTGAGTGCGACTTTCGATGGAGGTAATATTTACATTAATATGGAAGAACTAACTCAAAATATAAAATACCCACATTAAGGGTGTCCAAATATTCATTATTTATTATAGTAGTTTCAAAAAGTCAAGTTTCATGAATGTGGGAATAGAACTTTAACGGTTTATCTTTTTCACACATTATATGTTGTGGGTAAGCATGAATTTGATACAAAGACTTTATATATCTATTTGGAATTATCATAAAATATAGCAAGAATATAGATTGTATTTTAAAAGATATAAATTGTTCCTTGGAGATGTAGGAGTTGTTATGGTTGTATTGTAGTTGTTGTCTTTACTTCACTCTGGCTATGGATCCCATGTATCAATTTGCAAATAATATAAAAATCTTATAACGCAGAACCCAACTGAGTTAAATATTCTAGATTTCAATTCTAAATTCTTTTACAATTAAAAGTTAGAATTGACCACGCCAAATGTTCTTCGGCAAGATATGCACAAAAAGATTGTTTTATACACATTGAGTTGATCCATAAGTAAGCATGATAACTCGGCACTGGGTCAGGTGCCTACCCTGAGGATGACGATGTTGATTTTTGTAATTAATGTAATGAATAATGTATTGTAACATGTTATTGTGGATGTTTATTTCTCCCTCGTCAGGAAAGTTTATGATAACATGTGTCGGTTTTAGATGATGGTTGCACCTTCATGATCAATGATGATGTGTTTAGCGTAGTCGTTTATTTTTCTTATTTGAGTAATTGTTGTAAATGACTTCAAGCCTCTTGACGTGCTACTGCTAGGCCTTTGATTTTTTTAAGCCATGAAAAATTCATTCCTTGGATACCGTCGAGTAGTCCGTTAAGACCTATTGTTGAAATTATTATCCTAATAATAATAAAAAAATTGTTGTACTTTGTTGTGTCATAATGATTGGGGACATGACATATGGTATCAAATCCGGTTTGAACCATGACTTGGGATCACTATGAATTCCTTGATTATATATTGTTTATCATGTCACTAATTAAATTGATCGCATTCATGTAGGTAATCATGGTTATAGGACGCCATGGAGGCAGATGATGAGGTTCTAGGGGAGGAAGCATGACACCCCCGATAGAATCCATGCTTGAGGGGTCTAACCCCCAGGGAGACTAACAGGTTGTCGGGAAGGAATACATAGTTGTGGGTGATGTGTTTGGGCTGATGAGGTCCTTTCAGTGGATGTTTGAGGCATTGATCAACTGTTTGGATAGAGATGAGGCCAGGGCTTCGACACCCCCTGAAGGTCCAACGCATGCTTTGGTCAGTACTGGAAGCATTCACCGCGAACTTGAAAAGGTCAAATTTCTCGAGTTCTTTCGTGCCCCGAACGACGCAACCATCGAGGAATGGTTGGAGAATATGACGATGTGCTTTTCACATGACGAATATACCTCCAACATGAAGGTTCGCATGACAATATTTCAATTGAAGGGGAGTGTTCTTCTATGGTGGAAGACATTGCCGCCACAATTGAACATGGTCGTCAAAGATCTGTCATGGGAACTATTCGAGGAATGGTTTCAGGAGAGGTGTCTATATGAGGAATTCATTAAGCATCAGCTGAATGAGTTCAACACCTTGCAACAGGGCGGTCATACGGTCCTTGAGTATAAGGCCCATTTTATGGAGCTTCCTCAGTATGTTCCCCACCTAAATACCGAGAAACTTAAGGTCAAAAGGTTCGTGTCAAAAGGATTATGATGCCTCAAACCTTGCATGATTTTTTCTAGAAGGCCCTCATAGAAGAGGAGTATCTTATCAGCAGGGGTCAGAGCAGGACTCCAGTGAGACTAGTGAGACATGCGTCATCTAGTGTGCAACAACATCAAACACCAACTAGAAATTCACCAAGATATCATGGCTTCCAAAGAGGATCCACTTTCACTACACCTCGAAGACCAACACCTCAGAAATAGACTCCTTACCGAGGACCACAACACCAGCAATAGGGTCGACCAAAACAACAACAATTTAGGCCTGTGCAATAGAACAGACCAAAGTTCCAGGTTGATGGGCCATCAACTTCTACTTCATGTACCTAGAGTACTAGACCGAAGAAAGGGTGTTGGACATGTGGGGAACCACATTACCAACTTGACTATCTAGTGGAGAGGATCAGAGCATCTAGATCATCCGGACACACTACCATGGGGGAATTGGGCAAGGCCCATCGAATTTATGCAACGATGAATAACCGCCAGACAGAGCATCAATCAACTGTGCTCGAGACGTCAAGTACTATCGTTGACCAGACCCTTAGTATTTTGATAGATGAAGGTACTATAGAGAGTTTTATCTCTGGTGCAGTGCCAAAAAGAATTAAGGTAAAGGAAGTTTAACAGGATGAGCTTAGATTTGTAGAATTGGCTTCAACAGCTAAACAAAAGGTTGGAGGGAAGGTGATGGGTTGTAGCCTTGACCTGGGAAATCTTGTCACCGGGGCCAACCTGTACGTCATGATCTTAGGGTCTTATGACGTCGTGATCAGTATGGACTAGTTGGAATCGCATGAGGCGATACTCAACTGTAAGAATAAACAATTGAGCTTGGTTGATGATGAGGGAAAGAGACGCGTGATTTTAGGTTAGAACCAGGGAGTTTACCTGAGGTTCATCTCTTCCTTGCAGCTATGGAAGAGCATGCGCAAGGGATGCAAGATTTATTTGATCCTTGTTTTAAACAAAAAGGGTGTGGCAAAAGGACTAGAAAACCTTCCGGTAGTACGAGAATTTGCAAATGTCTTCCCAGAGGAGGTACTAGGGTTTTCACCTGAGAGGGAATTGGAATTTACCATAGAAATAAAACTGGGGACTGAACCGATAGCAAGAACGCCTTATCATATGTCGACCCCAGAGTTATAGGAGTTGAAAATGAAACTGAAGGAGTTGTTGGACCTATGACTTATATGTCCAAGTGTGTCACTGTGGGGTGCGCCTGCTATCTTCATATGAAAGAAGGATGGCTTGTGGAGACTCTACATTGACTACCATCAATTGAACAAGGAAACGATCAAGAATCAATATCCATTGCCAAGGATTGATGGTCTATTTGATCAAATGAAAGGTGCAACGGTTTTTTCAAAGATCAACTTGAGATCAGGTTATCACCTGTTACAGATGAAGGAGGATGACATCCCTAATACTGCCTTTAGGACAAGGTTTGGACATTACGAGTTTACTATTTTACTGTTTGGACCGACGAACATGCCAGGGGTATTTATGATTTTGATGAACGCGGTGTTTCACGAATACTTAGATGGACTTGTCCAAGTATCAACTGAAGATTCACTACTTAGGGCATGGCATCTCTGGTGAAGGTATCATTGTGGATCCAACAAAGGTTGAGGCTATTATGGAATGGCTTGTGCCGACAAGTGTCCCCGAAGTGCATAGCTTCATGGTTTTAGTAGGATACTATCGACGGTTCGTTGAGGGTTTTTCAAAGATAGCAAATCCAATCACGGAATTACAGAAGAAGAACAAGAAGTTTATTTGGATTGAGAAATGTGTGGAGGAATTTTGGAGGCTCAAGGAGCTGTTGACGACAACACCGATATTAAAGGTCCCTGACTTGGATGAGGACTTCTTAGTAAGCACTAACGCATCCAAGGAAGGCTTAGGCGAAGTCATTATGCAAGATGGTCGAGTGATTTCTTACATATCGAGAAAGTTGAGAAGGCATGAGGATAACTATGCAACACACAATTTGGAGTTTTTAGCCATTATTTATTCCTTGAGATTTTGGAGACATTACTTGATTGGATGTAAATTTGAACTAAAAATGGACCACTGTAGACTACAACACATCTTTATGCAAAGAGACTTGAACGCGCGACAACGACGTTGGTCGGAATTGCTTAGAGAGTACGCTTTCGAGATTACTTACATAAAGGGAACAATGAATAGAGTGGCTGATGTGTTGAGTCGAAGACCACACATATTTTTGGTGATGCCTCTTCAAACAAATCTACGTGAAAATATTCTAAGTTTACAACATGAAGATGATTGGTACAAAGAGGTCAAGTATTTTATTGGACAAAACACAATGATGGTACCAACATTTGAAGGATTTACGTTGGACGATGATGGATTATTGAGATTTAAAAATCGAATTTACGTACAACCCAACGATGAGTTGAGGAGTTTGATCCTAAACGAGGCTTATAGAGTAGTGTATATGGCTCATCCTGGAGTCATGAAGATGAGGGAAGGCCTTAAACCCTTATTCTTCTGGAAAGGAATGAAGGTAGACATGGTCAACTATGTGGCAAGATGTCTAGAATGTCAGTTGGTGAAGGCTGAACATAGACATCTGGTAGGATTACTACATCCGCACACTATTCCAGAATGGAAATGGGAGGTCATTTCGATGGATTTAATTTTTGGATTACCACTGATGGCAAGGAGACACGACTCGATTTTTGTGGTAGTCGACACTCTGGTGAAGAGTGCTCATTTTATTCATGTGCGTACGACGTATCAAGCACCTGAAATAGCTAGATTTTTCATCAGTGAGATTGTGAGGTTGCATGGCGTACCTAAGAGGATTATATCTGATAGAGTATCAATGTTTACAGGATGATTTTGGACTAGCTTCCAAGAGGACTTGGGAACCCAACTTAAATTTAGTACCGCGTACCACCCAGAGACAGACAGGAAGACCAAAAGAAAAAACCAAATATTGGAGGATATGTTGCGTATGTACATTATGGACCAAAAAAAGTGTTGGGAAGAGTTATTTCCACTGGTAGAGTTTTCATACAACAACAGTTATCAAAGCACCATTAAGATGGCGCCTTTCGAGTTTCTTTACGGGCGACCGTGTCAAACACCTTTGAGTTGAGATCGACTTGAGGATAGGGTCCTGGTGGGACTAGAAGTGATCCAATAAATAGAATATCAAATGAAAACAATAATACAAAGGATCAAGGATGCGCAGTATCGGCATAAGAGTTATGTCGATGCGCATCGTGTCGATCGTAGTTATGAAGTAGGCGATTGAGTCTTCCTGTAGGTGAAACCGCATAAGATTTCAATCATGTTTGGAAAGGGTGCTAAACTCTCTCCTAGGTTCATGGGACCCTTTGAGATTGTGGAAAGGAAGGGGCTCGTGGCTTATCTACTAGCCCTGCCTCATTCTTTGAGGCATATGCACGATGTTTTTCACGTATCTATTTTG
Organism: Picea engelmannii; assembly: GCA_009831015.1. NCBI lineage: Eukaryota > Viridiplantae > Streptophyta > Pinopsida > Pinales > Pinaceae > Picea > Picea engelmannii. The sequence goes on from ML820807.1 coordinate 8,213, forward strand.
AGACATTATGTTAGTGATCCTACACATGTTATTGACATGATTTCCTTGTAGATATCGGATGAGGGTGTTATCACGACAAAGCCAATCCGAATCCTGGACCATCACATTCGATGACTATGATGTCAAACAATATATCAGGTAAAGGTCCAGTGGGACAACTATAGTCCACACTCGACAACCTGGGAGGACGCATATGATATGCGTCAGCAGTTCCCATTTTTGTTTGATAGTTAGACATATGATATTGTGATACACTTTATTCGACACTTACATACTGTGAAACTTCAGGACAAAGTTTAAAAGAAGAGGGGGTGTATGTAACATCCTTCTCTTGTGCACACTGAGAAAACTTATTCTTTGAGGACACTTGCGTGCAAGTGATCCGGGTCATTATACTATTGGTTGTTTTGATTATGATTATGAGATATTGTGGATTTGATGATATGTTATTGTGTTGTATTTACATAGACATGTGTTATTGACTGGGTTCTCCTGAGTGTGCAGGACTCTGAAAGTTTAGGATGTCGAGGCATCAATGAAACTCCTGGGACTCCGGATCGAGTCAGGGAGTGGACTGTTAGGGTTTGAATATTGTTGATGTGACATATGTACATATGATTAGATATTATGATGTTGATTTTTATTGCTGACATGATTCGTTGATGGATGTAGGTTGATGATATCTTGCCGACCAGACTCACATTTTGAGTAAAGGGGTCATGCACGAAAACCATAGACATTGAGGGAGAGGTGTGGTAGCAACCTTGCCACAACCTACTAGCACTCTCGTCGTGGTTAACAATTACCTAGTTCGAGAGACCCGCGATGCTATGGGGGCAGACTGTGACAATATCTCACGATGATTCTAAGGGGAACACAATAAGGCAGGGTCCTTGTTCTTTAGAGGCCTTTAGTCTCCCACACGATCACTTGATGGAGTATTGACTCCATGGGTTTGACGTCTACCAAATTCAGTCAAGAGGTGAGTGTCACCCTTGGAGCACGTAGTGCGTCTTGAAGGGCACATCACGCAAATAAAACAAAAAGAGGTGAGTGGAACCCTTGGAGAACATGGTGTTTCGTGAAGGGCACGTCGTGATTTTAACTATGGTAATTTAATAAACCTAATGCCTAGAAAACTATGCCTCCTTAGGACCTGCTCAACCTTAAAATGAATGATGTGATAAGTAAAGTTTAATAACAAATTTTCCCTTAAAAACTATCACCAAGCCTAGTGAATTGAAAACCTAGGTTTGAGTAGAACCTTGAACAAAAAAAAAACTAATTAGACATGTAACAAGAAGGGGGTAAAGAAAATTCAAGCATTAATAATTAAAGTGGAAATTTTAATAAAGGCTTAATTAATAAAAGGGGTATTTGGTAGTTTTTGTCTAAACCTGCTAATTTTGAACTTATTTATAAAAAGGGGAAACTTTAAGAAAAAGGGAAACTTAAAGAGAAGGGGGAAACCTAAGGAAAAGGGGAAACTTAAAGAAATTGGGAAACTTAAAAAAAAGGGGAATGCCTAACTTAGTAAGGAATCTAGCCTTTGGAACTTTCTATTTATGAACTCAACTAGGAATTAAGTAAGGCATAAGTCACTTAAGAATTGTAAGGGAATATTGGGACACCGAGGAGCGTTTTTAGGAACGCTTTTAGGTGGGTGAGGGAAATAGACAAATTTAATTAATTAATAAATTGATTTTTTCGTGCAACTAGGGAATCAGGTGACATGTGTACGGGGGAGGTTTTTCGAAATTAATTAAATGAAAAAGGAATCTAATGAGGGTTTTGGGAAACTAATGACTAAGAAAAATATATAAAAAGGATGGCGGAGGTGGAGTGTGGATCACATTTGTCTTGTGTAACATTACGCTACCAAAATTCTTCTTGACTGAACTATGTCTTGTGGGAGTTGGGATACCCAACTCGGGTAACAAGTGGTGGCTCGAACTTGCAAGGCGAGTTGGGTGCTAGAATTCTTTGGTATTGTGTGTGTTCCCCCTTTATGGGTCAGGGGGCTCATGGGGAATAAGAGTACCCCTAGTGTTGGATGGGAGGTACCGGTGAGGTCTCATTGGTCGGCAAGTCAGAGTTAGACAGAGCACGAGGGCAGGACAGTCACTTCCAATTCTTTGTATTTGGGTATGTTATGCATCTACATAATTTGTATTGAATAATATGTCAATTTTTGTTCATGCATTTCTTTATTGTCAAAATCTCGCTTGCGTAGATTTTGTTAAAAGAAAAAGACTCGTTTAGTTATGCATATGATTTTTTTTATCTTGGTGATAGTGTGTCATGTGAAATTGCAAAAGGGTCACTAAAGTTATGTTTCTGAGCTTTGTTTTATTAATGCGTTTGATTGTAGTTTCTGGTTCTAGTTGGGATTATTTCTGCATTTGTATTATTATCGAAGAAGACTACGGTTTGGTTCTTGGGCCATTATTTTATTTTACTCTGTGTTTTTATTGTTTTTAATACAAAAAAATGTGTTTTTATCTTTCGTTCATTTATCCTTTAAGTTATTAGTTCGTGCTTGAGCAGTCGGCCAGGAGCCGAATCGACTATCTTTCACTCTAGTACTAAATATTTAGATTCAAATGCCTTGCTTTCCTGTGCATGGATAATAAGTGTAGGATCATTTCTCTGTCCAACAAGGAATTCTCTCCTGGGCGTTTATTTCCCTCCTTAGCCTCTACGATTATTTTGATTTACTCTCTGCAAACTCATACTTCCACACAACGATTTTGCGGATGTCTCTTCAAATTAGCCCAAAATTTTGTAATGTATCCTCTACAATTTCCTTTGAGTGGTAATCTCATCCCCGCCCTTTTTTACTTGAGTTTTCACCGAGCATTTACACCATGATTTAACCCAATTAAATTCCCCCTTCATGACTGTGGTTGGCCCCCTTTTATTTTACTTCTTCCTATGCTCAGATTTCCCTTAAGTCTCTACTCTTCTACGTTGGGTGTCATTGATCAAACTACACCCATGTCGCCCACCGACATGATTTCCTGGAGAGCGAGTTACTGTCTTTCCACAAATTTTGTGGTAGTTTTAACTAAAGTTTTAGCTGGATTTGGGAGTGATCCCAGTGACTTTTCATGGTATTTTTAAAGCGTATCCCTCCCTTAACCTCCCAGAGAAGTTATCTCTCTTCTCTATGTTTTTTAATTACTGTTAGAGATTCCTTGAAATGATTTTTAATTACTGTCAACGATTCCTTGAAATGATTTTTAATTTATGTCATTGATTCCTTGAAATGATTTTTAATTGTTGTCAGCGATTCCTTGAAATGTTTTTTAACTACTGCCAGTGATTCCTTGAATTGGTTTTTAATTACTGTCAATGATTGCTTAAATTGATTTTTCATTATTGTCAGTAGTTTTTAATTACTCTGCCTTTCGTGGTAATTATAAAGCGTTTCCCTCCCGTAAGCATCCCAAAGTAGTTATCTCTTTGATCTGTGGTTTTAATTACTGTCAGCGGTTTCTAAAATTGATTTTCAGTTGGTTTATCTTTTGGATGGGGATTATCGCCAAGTCCTTCACGCCCGAACTTGGGAGAGTGTTGGGTGATTTTTTCCTCGCTTGATACCCTGGCCTTGGACGGTGTTCCATCTGTTCAACCCTTAGAACTAAGCTTGATTGGCATCCCTAGCTTTTCCCTTTGCAGTTAGAATTTAAATTTTCCTTTTGCAAAATTACAATTCAGTCTAAACTTTGATTCATAATGCAACTAGATGAAATTCGGTTTAATTAAATTTTAATGTGATCCTAAAATTGGAATGTTATCTTCAATAGTAGTTATAGCTGAAAGTATAATTTTAGCTAAAATTTGCTTGAGTTAGCCTTCATTTCAGTTTAGAATTGTTTTTGTTAATTTCAATTACCAACTACTTTTATTCAGTAAATGTGCGTGCCTAATCAGTTTAGATATGACTATGATAATATGGATATTAAATTAGCGATTGAGCTTAGAATATAACTGTTGAGGAGGAATTAATACATGGTAAATTTAAGTATGAAATTGTAATTAAAATTGACAGCTGAGCCAAATTTGGCAACTTTAGATATACAAATCTTGCTTTAATTAACCCATATATAGTGGCATGCATCTTGAGATTTCATGTCAAGTGTTTTCTTAAATTCTTCAATGATTTTTATGTTATTTTAGACATGCATGTGAAGTTAGACATATATTGATTGTTTGTACATACAATGATTTATTTGTGAGTGTGACTTTCGATGGACGTAATATTTACATTAATATGGAAGAATTGACTCAAAATATAAAATACCCACATTAAGGGTGTCCAAATATTCATTGTTTATTATAGTAGTTTCCAAAAGTAAAGTTTCATGAATGTGTGAATAGAACTTTAAAGGTTTATCTTTTTCACACATTATATGTTGTGGGTAAGCATGAATTTGATACAAAGACTTTATATATCTATTTGGAATTATCATAAAATATAGCAAGAATATAGATTGTATTTTAAGAGATATAAATTGTTCTTTGGAGATGTAGGAGTTGTTATGGTTGTATTGTAGTTGTTGTCTTGACTTCACTGTGGCTATGGATCCCATGTATCAATTTGAAAATAATATAAAAATCTTATAACACAGAACCCAACTCAGTTAAATATTCCAGATTTCAATTACAATTTTTTTTGCAATTAAAATTTAGAATTGACCACGCCAGATGTTCTTCGGCAAGATATGCGTGGAGATATTGTTTTATACACATTGAGTTGATCCATAAGTGAGGATGATAACCCAACACTGGGTCAGGTTCCTACCCTGAGGATGACAATGTTGATTTTTGTAATTAATGTAATGAACAATGTATTGTAATGTGTGATTGTGGATGTTTATTTCTCGCTCGTCAGGAAAGTTTATGATTACATGTGTTGGTTTTAGATGTTGGTTGCGCCTTGATGATTGATGATGATGTGTTAAACGTATTTATTTATTTTTCTTATTTGAGTAATTGTTGTAAATGACTTCAAGATTATTGATTTTCTACTGCTAGGCCTTTGATTTTTTTACGCCGTGCAAAATTCATTCCTTGGATACCGTCGAGTAGTCCGCTAAGACCTATTGTTGACGTTGTTATCCTAATAATAATAATAAAATTGTTGTGCGTTGTTGTGTCGTAACGATCAGGGACATGACAAACTAAAAGAGATCAGGAAAACAAGAAACTATGGTTGAATTAGAGGAAATATGTTGATACAATATTCCATAGGTTTAATATGCATGGATTTAAACCAATCAGGGTCCCTATTCCTATAGGTGTAAAGTTATTTGCAGATCAGTCTCCCAAGACATAAGAAGAGGAAGAGGAAATTTTTTTTGTTCCTTATGCCAGTACTGTTGGAAGTTTGATTTATGCAATGGTCTGTATTAGACCGAACATTGCACATTTAGTGGGAATTTTGAGAAGGTATATGTAAAAACTAAGGAAGGAGCATTAAACAACTGCAAAGAGGGTTTTTAGGTGTTTCCATGGCACTAAAAATTATGGAATTTTCTATCAAGGAAGATTTGATGCAGATAGAGTGTTGGACATACATGGATTTGTTGATGTAGAATAGGCTGAATAATTGTATTGTAAAATATCTACAAGTGGTTATCTATTTAATCTATTTGGAGGAATAATTAATTGGATGAGAAAAAAACCATTAGTAGTGATACTCTCAACTACAAAAGTTGAATACATGGAAACTACTCATGTGAGTAAGGAAAATGTATGCTTACAAAGGTTGTGTTCAGATATTGGGTTTGTACAACAAGTTGTAAGGTTAGAGTGTGACTGTCATAATGCAATATTTCTAGCAAAGAATCCAAGTTATCATTCTAAGACAAAGCACATTGATGTTCAGTATCACTTTGTGAGAGACGTAGTTGAAGACATGAAGGTATTGTTGGTAAAGGTGGACACTTTGAAAAATATTGAAGATTCAACGAAAATTTTTGTAAGCATGGAGAAGTTCTCTTGGAGTAGAGAAGCAATGGGCATTGTTTCCCTGAATTGTTGATCATGTAATCCTCCCCCTCCCCCAATATGCAAAGAAAACAAGTGGGATCATGTTGGGTATGTGTTATATTATTTGCATGGTTATCCCCATGTGAAATGTGTAGTTTTTGGGAATAGAAGGGGATCACAGGGGGGGAAGAGGCCTCGAAAAATAATTGGTGGTTTTTTTGGTTCATTTTGGGTGGTTTTGGCACATGGTTTTCTAATTATGGTTAAGGAATTAATCTTGTAATATAATATAGGTCAATGGATTAAGGTTTTGGATGTCGTGGAATCATATGTATATTGTATTTGTAAATGGTGAAGTTAATACAATGAGAGTTAGAGGTGTGACTCTAAAAATTTGTTATTTTTCTTGGTTAAGGGTTTCTAGGGTAAATTTCTGAGTACTATGTGTGAATGCTATTGTTTTGTTTCTATTTTATAAATGATTTTTGTGTGCATTGCTATATTGTAAAGTTTTAAAGCATACACATATGACTTTTACAATGTCTCTTGTACTTTCCAATGGATTTGTCTAATCCTTTCAACACATTTCTCTTATTTCAATGCTTCTCTTCTGACCTCTTCCCACACTCCTCCTTGTTGTCCATAGAAAACATATAAGCGTGAAGGAATAAAATACCCAAATCAAGTCTCAAAAGGGGACTTACCAGTAAAAGTATAGACTACTCTATTTTAAGAGTGTTGAATATAGATCACATTTTCATCCTAATTCTTTGGATGCTTTTGATTGTAACCCCTCAAAAGTTAAACCAAAGTTCCATTGATGACTTCTATATTCCATATGTCTATGAATGTAATGTTTTATATCTCTTCAACTTGGTTTCTATATTAACCCAAAGTGTATTCCAAAGGACACTAAAAAATATGGTATTCATATCTAATATGGTGCTCCTTGGTATCCCAAATTGTACCCAAACATGTTCAAAGGAAATGTTTGTTACATCTTGTCCTTTGATGGTATTTTTACAAGGCTTAAGAATGCACATCTTACTAAATATATTAACCACCACAAATAAAGTGTCATGTCCCTTCTTGGTTGTTGGTAAAGCACCCACAAAATCCATGGAAATTCTTTCCCAAGATCGAGTAGGTACAAGTAATGGATGGTATACACCTTGATTTATATTACTTCGATTGATAGTACAACAAAGTATGCATCCTCTAATATATTGAGCTACATCTTCTCACAATTTGGGCCAATACACATACCTTTTTAAATTGGAAACTATCTTTCTAACACCAAAATTTCCTACAATTTTGGAGGTACGAGCCTTTCTAAGAAGTTGCAATATTTCACATTTATGGATATATATCTTGTCTATCCTATAGAGAACCCATTTTGGATATGATAGTCATAGTTAATATCACCTTCTTTTATGTTATTTTGTCCCTACAAATGCTAAACACCTCTTTGAAGTCCACATCTTCTATGTATGCCTTTGTGTATGCATCATGGGTAAAAGGATCCATGTGCATAAGAGTTCACAAAGTTGTAATATTGGATGTGGATGGCCTTGAGAGCATGTTTTCTAACTTATTAGTGTTTCCCTTCTTATATTTTATGACTAGATGAAACTAATACAAAAACACCATCCACTTGTAATGTTTTGTTTGATTAAGCTTACCATGGGCTTGCAAATACTATATTGGCTGGAAATCGGTGTGGATGATGGATTATTTTACCATCATATAGTGTTACAACTTATTAACAACTTGAACCAGGGCATAAATTTCCTTATCATATGTAAGGTATTTTAGGACTCCCTAATGAAACATCTTAGAATTAAATCATATCGGCTTACATTCTTGCATCAAGTCTACTCCCATAACATAACTACTCACATCCCTCTCCAATTCAAAGAGTTTTTGCAAGTTAGTTAATGAAAGGAATGGTACTTTATTGATTTTCCATTTCAACTCATTGAAATATTTATGTTGATTCTTTCCCCACTAAAAACTCTTACCACTAGTTTTTATGGCATGAAGTGGTGCAACTATCACTGAAAAGGATGATATGAACTTTCATAGGTATTTCATTGCCTCTACAAAGATCTTAACTTTAGTGATAATAGTAGGAACTGGCCACTTTATGATAGTCTCCATATTCATGTGATCTATATTGAGTTCCCCTCTAGTGATCACATACCCCAAATACACCAATGAATACTAAGAAAACTCACATTTCGTGAGCTTCTACAATAGTTGACACTTCTTCAAAGTCTCCAACACTTGCATGAGATGTGATATGTTAGATTTGCTTCTCCCAAGTAGATATATAAACCAATACATCATCCAAATAGACTATTACAAATGAATCTAAATAGAGATGCAATATATCATTCATCAATTGCATAAATGTAGCTTGTGCATTACATAAACCAAAATGAACGACCAACCATTCGTACATACCTTTCCTTGTACTGAAGGTGGTATTATAAAAAATTTCTTATTAAATTTTTTTTTTTTATGATGCATACACAATTTTTTTTATAATTTTTTTTTTTATAAAAATTTTCTTATTAAATATATATATTTTTTCTTATAGGAGTCTTCTTATTTAAAATTTACCTAGTGATATCCTAATTTGAGATCCACACTCTTGGGCAGAGGGTATTGATTCTTGAGTGTGATCTTTCTCAAAGATCTGTATTTGGCACACATTCACCATGTCCCATTCTTATTGGGCACTGCTATTATATGTGACCCACAATTTGACATGCTTGTTTGAATTACTCCCTACTCTAGTAGGTACTGCAATTGTTTATTCACTCTGTCTTCTTATAGAATAGTTTGTCTATACAACCCAATATTTGGTAATAGGGATTCATGCCACAAATGTGTCTCATGCTCCATTCCCTCTTAGTTAGTAACCCTTTAGGCTCTTGGAACACTCCTATGTATGCCTACAACAAATCCTCCAATTTTGTTTTCTAGTCTTTGGTACGTCCCTCTATGGATTCTTTACTCTTACAGATTCCTCTCCTCGCTGAATCTCTCCTAAGAAAATAAATACATACCTATTACTAGAACTGGTCATTTTTTTGGCTTTTATGGAACTTACAGGATAGATATTTGATTTACCCTTGTGTGCATTGATGATGTAATACTTCCCATTCTTGATCAAGAAATACTGGTTTGTTCTCCGTATGAAGATCACATCCCTCATATAGATGTATGGGCTTCCAATCATTACGCCACACATGTTAATGGGTACTACATCTAACTCCATTTCATCAATAAAATATATACTTATATAAACCTTGATCTTGTATTGTTTAGTGACCTTTATATTTGCATCCTTATTCACCCATCCCAATGGATATGAGGTTAGATGATCACGAACCTACAACCCAAGATTACTAACCAGATCATCTTCTATGAGGTTGGACTATGAACTGGAATTGACTATAAGCTATACGTTGGTCACTTTGACCTAGATATTAATGTGGAAGATTTTATTCATCTCCTTCTCTTCTTTCTGATGAAGGCTACTTAGATTCACCTCCTTCTGCATTGAAGTGTAGACAATATTCTCATCCACATCCAAGCTACTCTCTACCTGTTGGATGAATCCATTCAAAAAAAATTCTTCTTCTTGGCATCCTTCTTACGACTCTTTAGATTCATCTATAGATGTAGCTGCTAACACTTATCTTCAATGTGTCCATCAATATTTCAATGGTTACAGTAGTTGTTTGGATCCTTACATTGATGTGTAGTTGTTGTAATTTTCATGTATTTTCCTTTCCACTTATTCTTCCCCTCCTTGGACTCATCTTGGTGGTCATTATATTTATAAACACTTGGTTTTCCTTCCTTATGGCCTATGTTCTCTAGGTATTGTTATTGCACATAGGCCTCATCAATATTCCTTGGTTTGAAGAGAAACATTTTATTTTGCAAATGACTATATAGACTCCCTAGATACTTGAGGAGTGAATTTGGGTTCTTAAGAGAGATACCCAACATGATCACCATCTTTTGGAATTTAGTGGTGTACTCTTGCACACTCTACGCTTGCCTCTTCTTGAAGTGATGCTGACAGATCCACTAGTCCTCTACATACACAATAGGGTAGAACTAGGACTTGATGATGGTTTTAAAAACATCCCACTTACTTACTGGTGGATCACCCTCCAACTTGAGTGTCTCTATGTGGATTTCCCACTAGGTTAGTGCATGTCCCTCTAGTTCTAGTTGGGAAAATGAAATTTTATTCTCTTCATCCATATTATGGACATTCAAATACACTTCTAATGATTGCAACCAATTATTAAACTTAACAACATCAATATCACCTTGATAGGGTTTGATTCCCACATTGTCTTGTATTTTAAATAGAGGTTGTGAAGGAGTGATGGAATGATAACTTGTTTGTTCTTTCTCAGTCTCTTTTTTTGACTCATTTTCTAGGTCTTCACTATATCCTTGTTTCTCATCCAATTTAACTTCTAAGTTAGAACCACCAACCTCCCCAAAAGGTCCAAAAATTTTCTCTAGAGATGCCATGAGGAGGGCCATGTTGTGAGAGATATCAGTTATTTTCTCTTCCAACCTCTCAAATATCTCTTCTACTACATCTCAAGGGTTTTTATGACTAGACTTATCTACCATGGATAGGGTTATGTCACTTCCTTCTTAATCCAATTCATATATCCTACAAAGTCCCACAAATACCCCAAATAAAAATTCTCTAATACCAATATGATATGTAAATTGTCATGGATATTCCACTGGAATTTCTCATCATAATGTATTTTGTGTTATTCTGAAAATATTTTATTATGCAGGATTACTTCCTTAGATCTCAAATTGATTATAAGTAGCTTATTGCTTAAATTTATGAAAATAACTAAAAAATAAATAAAATTAAAGATCAATAAAATGAACACACCATCCACATAAATGAACACAATATGTATCTTGGAAAACCTGAAATGGGAGAAAACTCATCTAGAAGGTGAGGCCTATTCTCTGCTCTCTTTTCTTCAATTATGAAAATGAAAATACAAATAAAGAGGCACTCACCATGGAGTTTCCCTTAACACTGTGGCTTGAATGGCTACTACAAAATATTATTCCTCCTCTATTGTGCTCTCAAATACCACTCCTATATTCTCTCATAAACTATGGAACATTTACAATTCTAAATAATGGAACCTTTCACCTCCTAGAGGCCCAATATTTAACATAGCTTGATAGCCATATAAGGTTAGGGATTTTGCATGCATCAACCCTCATTTAGTTTTATGTTTTAGACCTTATAGAATATTATTTAAAGTACACATGTGCCTAGCTTCACATGCATGAGTAATGGGGGTTATCCTAGCATGCACCATGTACCATGGTGGTCAACAAGGTAGGTCAACTTGTGGGAGGCATAACTTCTGCATACGAGCTTCGATTGAGGATATGTTTGCACCATTGGAAAGGTATAGGTGTTTATAATATCATTGAGGAGGTGTGATCTATTCTCACAAAATTTTGACCCCCAAAAGTGTTGTTTGATGCCTCAAAATGGCTCTAGAAGGTTTTGGACCTTAAATTTTCAAATCGGAACATGCCATTAAAATGGTTGCTACAAGACAATTCCTCCAAATTTTCCACCCATAAAGTAACAATATATATGATAAATTATATAATGATCCATTATAGATAAAATAAGATAGTATCTAGACATATTAAATATTTCTTTTTAGAGCAACATTCATTTGGATTAATAAAATAATTATACAAAAACCATCATTGTTTATGAATATCTTTGTAAGATAGGTAAATATTTAAGTACATATGTGTTTTACAAAACCTAACCTCTCAAAGGAGGCTATACTAACCACATGAAATAAGGAACAAATACAAAATCCATCCTCTCAAAATAGTTTGTAATAGCTACCTAGAAGGGTAGAAAACACATATAAAACATAAGGGATGAGTTGAACAAGAAAGAAGACTGCAAAGAAATAAATAACTAATTTTTGAACATATGAGTAGAAGCATATGAATCATCATTGTCATGCATATCCTCATTGTTAGAATATTATTCTTGTTCCAAAGAAGAATATTACTCAAGGAATTGGGGTTTAGTTGCCTCATTAGGAGAAAGGTACTTAGAGGAGCAAGTGTTAATGGAGTGTTAGTGGAGGAATCAAGACAAAAATTCTCATAATGTTGGGATTCAGAATTATCTTCTTATTTTAAATCCTCTTCTTCTTTAGGTTCTTTTTATTCTTTTTCTTCTTCGGGTTCATATTGTGATGGTTTGTATTCCTCCTATTTGGAGACGTCTTAAAAGGGGTTATTTGATGCCATTGTTTTTTTTCTAAGTAAAAAAGATAGTGCCTTCTATATTAAGTTATCAGAGAAACATTGACAAAATACACAGAGATATAGTCGTTCTAAGCCACCAAAAATGTTGTTGTTTTACTGGAAACCAGCATAGTTTGGAAAACTATTTTTCCCTCTGTCCTGCCCGAAGGAAACCAGGACAGATGGCCATAGTTCAAGTTTACATGTAGCAACATCATGATTAAACATAAAACAAACTATCATAGAAGAACTTAGATACCCGGTGACCTATTTCCCTTGCCTGTCTGCCATGTGGACCTGGCTAGGATGGCGAGCGACTGCACACAGAATGGACATTTCCTCTTTTCTTGAGCGTTGGAGTACGCATCAAGGAGCAAGTCTAGATGTTGTCCCATGAGGAGGGCTCTGTGCTCCTGGTCTGCCATGTGGCCTCGGAGTTCGAACACCAGATCCAAATGCTCTGCACGAAGGAATGGACCATGCAAGTCATGATTACCTACGTCATTGAAGGTTTTTCTCCCCACTTCCACGTTCATCCCTGCTCTAGCGTCGATCACATTCAATCCTACACTGACCGCATTTGCCTTCATCCCTACTCTGGTCTCGTCCACATTCCTTTCTGCACAAGCACTGTCCCGAGCCTTGTCCTCATTCGTTGCCTTCTCAGCATGGTTGGTGGGGTTGTAGTCACCCGCCCACGGTATCTCTTCAACGATACAAACAGGGAATTCGTCTGCCAGCTCATCTTGAGGACCGCTACCAGCCTGTAAAATCGACGCCATGGCTTGGGGTTCCAGGGTGGTCACAAATTCCTCCAGGTATGACATTTCGTCAACATAGCAGGTTGGAAACTCGTCCACAACGCTTCCCTCCAGACTGCTTCTAGGCTCAATTTACATGGCATGAATGCTACGCTCTGTCTTAGGCTCAACAATAATGGCATGTAGTGCCAAATGGTCAGCGTGTGCCCTTTGTCGAAGAATGTAAGTCGCCATCGATAGAGTGCACTCCAGGTTCTTCCTCCTTTACCTTTTCTCTTTGTGGGTGTACCAAGCCGAGCCTCGGCGAGGCCTGCCTCGCTTCCTAGTCATTTTTGTTGCGGGGTGGATAAAAATACAGAGAGAATGCACCGAAACGAAAGTGAGCCAAGACGATAGGGAACCAGAGCTACACCAGATCTCCCAACCGGCAAGGAGGTCCAAAACGAGAGCGAACTAACTCTGTCCAGGCGCTCGAAATTTTGAATTACCAAATGACCAATTCACCTGGCTACCCATTAATCCTGTCATATTGAGTACGGTTTGAGCGAGAGTTTCTGTGCGAGGGAGGAGTCCCTCCTCTGTATAGCGGTTGTAATGGACGACTACCATCGTAAATGCGAAGAGGATGGGTGGCAGCCATCAACATTTAAGCTATGGCTTGATGTTGAGCCATGTGGCAAGGCGTCGCTGTGTGTCACCCCATCCGGGGTATTTGATTCCACTATTGCTAGACATAAAGAGTAGTAATAAAACAAATAATAAAACCTAAAACAACTTAATAAAATAAAAAATAAATTGTAAATAGCGGAAAATAAACAGAACATAATTAAAATCAAAGCTTGCAATAGATGAAAGTATTGGACATTGTAAAAATTGGAGCTAACTCAATAATTGTGCTAAACTTGATGTTGGTGGGTCTCATTATGAAAAATATTGAGAATATTATAAGAGACTATAAAAGGAAATAAATACAAGTATTAAGGAATTAACATTAAAAGGAAAATAACACTAATCCTTATAACATGATGAAATCTATTAAAAATTGGTCTTTTCCACTTTGATATCTTTAAGAAATCGTACTGTTTGAAAATAAAAGCATGTACTTTATTTATATATACATAATTCAGGATTTTTTTTCTAACTCTTTAGAAATTACCACTCGACTTTAGTAAGTGCAATGTCACACTCACATAGATTATCAATAGATGAAAATTTTGAAGGTCAAATCTATATCACCCTTACATGTAATTGTACTTGTCTATGATGGAGGGACAAATTACAATGGTTGATTTGAAAGGTAAATTAAATGAGATGTCATGCAAATGATAATACCAAAGTTTAACCATGCCATGGAGGATAAAACTTAGTAGTCCTACAATTTAATCTAGTTGATTTTTTTTTTTTCAAATTTAGCGCAAATGAATTTTATGATAAATTTTTGTTTCATTTGAATAAATCAAATGTAAAGTAACATGAGAATGCAATTAATGGGAGATATTTGAATTCTTCTTTATGTTTGATTTGATAAACTTGATATTAATTTCATTTCCACATTTCAAGCATTGTAGAATGATCCAATATATCATTGCAATAATGAAATTTAATGTAGTTATTGCATATCAAGATGTTTAACCAACCACTAAGACGCTTGGATTACAAATTTCGGCCATATTAACCTAATTGAGTTTAAAAAATTGGCTATTTAACCCATATTTAACCTTATTGGATTAAAACGTTTGGCTGGTTGACTTATATTTAACCTACTTGGGTTAAAAATTTCAACTAGTTAACTCATATTTTTGCTTAAATTTGTCTTATTGGTTACATGAGGTTTTTCACATTGTGTATAGTTATTGGGGCCATATACATTATCCAAGGAGGAACACTAGTTTATTATGTGATGAAATATGATTTTAGGGATGGTGGACCATGAGCAAGGTCATAAACCACCACATAGACCTTATAAAGGGAATCGTTGACCTGCGTGTGTCACGTGGGTTCCATTAAGATGTTTTGCAAACTTGGTATGGTTCTTGGAGACCTAGAAATTACCTAAGGAGGAACATTAATGGCTTAGGAAACAAAATATTATTTCGTGACTCACAAACCATGCAAAGGGTCCAAAACCACCATACAGGGCTTATAGAGGGAATATGTATCCAACAAGTTCCATATGGATGTCGTCATGAGTTTTTACACACTTAATATTTTCCTAGGTCCTTGGACATTGTTTAACAATAAAAAGTAGCATATTATAACTTACTTTATCTTTTTGGGCTTCATGGACCATGCATAGGGTCCAAAACCACCATAATCCCTCTAAAGGAAAACTTTGGCATACATTCATTATAAGGGTGTCACTATGAGGTTTTACACACCATGGGTGATCCTTAAAGTTGTGGTCATGGTTCCAGGAATAATTCCAACATTTTGGGTCTAAAATAATATTTTAGGGCTCATAGACGATGCATAAGGTTCAAAACTACCACATAATCTTTGTAAAGGAAATATTTGTCTGATAAGTGTCATTTTGTGACATTATTGGCGCTTGTTTAGTAGATATAATTCACAATGCCTTGGACATGGTTTGGGTACAAAAATTATCATCTTAGGGATTGAAATATGCTTTTAGGGATCATGCACCATGCATATGATCCAAACCACCATGTAAGGACTAAAAATGGATTATTTTTCCTACAAGTGTCATATGGTGTACATTGTGAGGATTTGCACATAAGGGTTGTTTTTTATGGCCTTGTACATGGTGCAAGGAGGAACGTTAGTTCCTTAGGGATTAAAATATGCTTTAGTATTTATGGATCATATAAAACATCAAAAACCACCACATAGGCCCTGTAAAGGGAATATTTTTCCTACAAATGTTCTAGGAGCAACATGACATGATTTTGTGCACTATGAATGGTTCTTTGGGCTCTAGCCACAATTATAGGTGGAACGACAATAAATTAGGACTTAAAAGATACTTTCAAGGACCACTGACCATGTAGAAGGTCCAAAATCACCACACAAGACCTGTAAAAGGGTTTTTTGGCCTAAATGTGTCATATGGGTACCATTACAAGGTTTTTCATACTAGATATGGTTATTGATGCCTTAGACATATTCAAAAGATAAAAATCAATGAATTATGACACAAACTATTATTTTAGTGCTCATAGAACATTCACAAATTCCAAAACCACCACGCAGCCCTGTAAAAGGAATCTTTGGCCTACATCTATCATGTGAGAACCATTACAAGGTTTTGTGAAAAAAATGTATTTCTTGGAGTTTTGTCTGTGTTATGATGATGAAAATGAATGTATTGGGGCCTTTTAGGATCATGGAACATTCACATTGTGCCAAACCATTAGAGAGAGCTTATAAAGTGGACATTTCACCTAGAAGTGTAATATGAGTGTAATTAAAATTTCTTGCAAAACCATAATTAGATTAATTTTGCAAGTACCTTATATCATCACTCCAAGTAAATGGATTCCTATATTTTATATTTCCATTGCAGCTAACGTGCCATGAGACGTTGTCACAATTGATCATCATCGTTTGTGTTATTTGGTGACATTCATGTGTTTCTGCATCAATTAAATGGTCAACCATGGTTAGAAATATGGTAAGTGTGGCTAATATATAAGATTGGTCAACCATGCATACTATAGTGAACAATATTGACCATGATCAACCATGGTTAATGTTTTCAACAGACTATGGTCAATTGGTCAATGGTTGTAACATGATTCCATTAGTTGCAAAAGAAGATAGATATATGTGCATGATATGTTTTGGATGTTTTTTGGGGGCTCAACTCACACAAAAAATTGTAGTGGAATCTCCTTTTTCCTACTATATTTTCCTTCATTTGGTTATAAAGTCTTACTCTATTTATTAGTGTGTTTGGGTAACTTCCCCTCTATTCACACATATGATTGTACCAAGTAATCCAAATTATATTCAAGGAGGATTCTTTTTATTATAAAATTATCACAAGAAACAAACATTATTTGTTTCATGGTCATCAACAAATAATTTATTTTCCTTGGATGTGGGTAGTTTAGTATAACTAGCTTAGATTTATTTCTTGAACTTGGTCACATTGATATATCTCATTAGAACCCAATCA
Source organism: Picea engelmannii (assembly GCA_009831015.1). NCBI lineage: Eukaryota > Viridiplantae > Streptophyta > Pinopsida > Pinales > Pinaceae > Picea > Picea engelmannii. The sequence continues at coordinate 25,472 of ML820807.1, forward strand.
AATATTTGGTAGAACATAAATATATCTAAATTTGTAGTACCTTTCCTTGCTTGGTTGATGTTTTACTATAAAAAAACAAAAACTTGCTTCTCAACCTCTTAAAAAGATTATTGTCTAAGCACATATTTGAGTTGTATCCTAAGCCACTCCTATCTTCTAATTTTGAAAATAATTACAAACTCAAGACTCTTCATCTACATTAGTACTAATGAATATCCCATCTATTTTTTAATGTACTAAAAATTGATATCAACTTGTATCAAACTTAGATTATACAAAATTTAATAAATATAAGGTTGAGTTCATTTGCATTCCATGTTAAAAAGAAATGAAAACATCACCATCATCCATATCTTTAATCTCCTACTCACGGTAGCTGGTCCATACTTGTTAAAAAATTTAAACATGACTATCAAACATGTCTTTCCTTCTTATCAAGGATGATGGTCCATGCTTATTAATGGGGGATCCAATAAAAAAGAAACGTGAGGTAATGGGAAAAAATTCCCTCCTTTTTCAATTAATAGTCATTAGACCATGTGGAAGAGTCATTAGACATGGAGTGAGAGAAATATACGAATTGGAAGAGTGCAAGTACAAGAGGTGTTAGATTTATACCTAAGCACAATGAAATAGTGTAGTAAAGAATCCAGGTAAATATGATGCTTAGGGATATGCACTTTTGAGGGCCATGTATGTGCCATTGGACCTAAAAGAAGGAAGTAAAATAATCTTTTTAATGAAGCAACTTTAGAATGGAACATGTGTTTTTCCCTATGCCCATATAGATAGTTGATAAGCTAGTCGATAAAATTGGCTTAACATTAGGTTCCAAAAACATACGATAGTTTAGCCAATTTCAAGTATAGATTAAAATGGGATAACAAGAAAAGGTTCACTAAGTACATGGATAGAACAAAAATACTACATTTGTTTAAAGGTGAAGATTTTAAAAAGTTGGAAAAGTATGTGAAAGGGTATGGGTTTTCCATTCCATGTCCATTATTTTTTTAACTAGAATTGGGAGATATTATATTAAAAGGGTTGTAGCGGAGCTATCAACAAGCATAGAAAAATAGTTGATATGATAATTCAAACAAAACTTGAAACTTTCAAATACTACATACATAATTTTTCCATGAACTACAACCCAACCATTAACATGAGTATAATTATTGCATAAGATACCAAAAATCACTACAAGGAAAACACCTTGTAGTGGAGGTTTTTATGGAACCTCCCTGAAACATTTCTTCCTTCTTTGTTTAGAGTGGAGGTAAGAGATCAAATGTTTTTGTGGAGGCTTTTTCACCAGTGCTCTTGTAACACCAATGTGCATTGGTTCTCACATCAAAATAATTCCCCATAACTAATACAGTAAGATGCACCATTAAAAACTATACACAAAATAAAATACAAAGCAATGCTCCACTCTAAACAAATATTTTCGGTGTGCGTACTCATTTCGCACCAGCACTCAACAATGTGTTTCTCCGATGCATACAACTATATGGCTCACTGATTCATGGTAAAATAAAAAACTTACCATGTTGTTTTTCATTGCTACACATTATGTGCTTCCAACATCTTAGACGAGCACTGATTCCCACTCTCAATCCATGACCTCCCCATTTGCAATGATCTACAGTTAGTTCGATAGCTCCACCAGTAGATTCCACACATTTCCAAATTTTGGAAAATATTGCAATTTTTTATTTCTTCTTTATGGTGAAATCATGTCTCTTTGGGAGAGAAGAAATGAAGTAAATTGTTTATTACCTTGTTATCTTCATTTTCATTGCATTAAAATTTGAAATTGGCTTGAATTTTGGTCCTTTTTAGATTTGGTTTTATTCCACACGGTGTGTTTAAAGGTTTCAACTCGCCCCAGGATATAGTGTGTCATGTGAATTTACAGGAAGCACCAACAATGGCACGTATATAATAAATAAACAAACAAGTATTGTTCGTAGTATGGCACCACGAAAATGTTAAAAAATAAACAAAGCGATGTGTCTTTTTGAATGCCTATTACTGGTGCATTATAAAAAAAAAATGCATCATTAAACAAAAATTCAGTTCTTCAAGACGAATGGAGCACCCATGTGTTCCATTAACCAATCACACCATTTTCATTTCATTATGAACACTTTAGTCTTGTGGTGCGCCATGGTCAAACATTCGCACTGGTGTTGTGTACATCAATGCACCGTGAAAAATACATAACATTTTAACATAATGATGTGTCTTATGAGATGCCCTGTAAATGGTGCATTCAGTTTAATCAATTGCACTGCTAAGTTTTTGTTATAAAAAATTTAACATATTGGTGTGTTCCATAGAACCAACCACACCAAGTCACACAAAACATATGTAAAATGGCATAGTTGTGCGTTTTGTGGGATGCCTTGTAACCAGTTTGTTAGAGAACACAATGCAGTGATGAATACATATTAGTTATCTATTCTTGATATAGCGCACTGGTCGCAGTGTGTATTATCTATTATAGTAACATCAATTATTTTTCCACATTTTTTGCAAACATAAATTAATTTTCAGTTTTTGATAAATACAAAATAGTTATATATGTGTGCATTTTATAATTTCAATTTTATTTATCTATATATATGTTTCTAAAATAATTTTATGTGAATCAAAGATGATGACGACGATGATGAGCATAAGAGAAACAATTGGAAGAAAAAAAAATAATTGACCAAGTACATATGCAAACCTCCACAATCAAATTTTGGTGAGGTTTTGCTTTGTGTAGGAAAAAGTGGAGGTAATTCTTTGGTTCCTCTCATAATTTAGCACACATAATTAATCATATACCACTCCCCAGTGCTTTGGCTTCCATCTCCTCCTTCGTAGGTTGCTCAACTTTCTCTAGGATACCATCCTCGTCATTCTTATATATCCATAATATGAACCATTGTTAATTCACCTGTAAATAGCATACCTAAACCTCATCTTCTTTATCTCAGTACCCCTTTGGCCTGATCATCAAGAAAGGAACCCTGGTGGATATTTAATTATAATACTTTTTCAACCTCAAGAATGAACTAAGGCCCATGTAGTGTATTTAATATAATTTAATAAGTGCATTTGGAAAAAACATTGATGATCCGTAAGCTTTGCTAGCATGTCATATTACTAAATATTAAGCATTTCCTTGGCCTTGGTCTTCTCTTCCATGACATCCTCTCTCATGTATTTACTAAGAATCTCATGTTTCTTCTTCTCCACAACCATGCACTCGATCACTTTCTCATATGAAAGGTGCCTATGGGAAACAAACTCTCGTTCTCTCTTTTGTTGGTTTCCCAGGTCCTTATTTCCCATTTATTCTACCAAATCCTCCTCTTCCTCGAATAGGATTGGCTTAATGAAAATGAACTACCCACTCTTGATCTTTAGACTGACCTTCCTCTTGACAGACTCGATCCTCTGACAATCCCTCATTGCTCTGGTCAACATCTCTTTCTCCATGGGCCACTCGAGTTTCTCTAATATATTGTCCTCATCATCCTTGTATCCATAATAAATGGTGTCAATTCGCCTGTAAATATCATAACTTAACCTCCTCTTCTCCACCTCAGGGGGATTATCGAATATCCCTTTGATGTCAGGGAGGAATTTCACAGCCCCACTTGTACAATTGGATGTTGGAATATTATAAAATTCCATCTTCCAATAATCAATTGTACAAGTGGGGTTGGGAAATTCCTCCTCAGTGTCAAAGAAATATTTGATAATCCCCTCGAGGTGAACAAGAGGAGGTCTATGTATGATATTTACAAGTAAATTGATTCCAACTATTATGGCTACAGAGATGACAAGGACAATATCTTGGAGAAACTCAAGTATTCCATGGAGGAGGAGATGTGGGCCATAGTTTTGAGGGAGTGGTAAAGGATCGATTCTATCAATATGGATGATAGGTTGATGGTCAAGAGTGAGTAGGTTACTGCCATCAAGCTAGTCCTATTAAAGGAAGAGGACATGGTAGAAGAAATGGGAGAGTAGGACAAGAGAAACTGATAATAGAGAGAATGAGATTTTGTCTCCCATGTGACCCTTCCATATGAGAAAGATATCAAGCACATTATTTTGGAGAAGAAGAAATGGGATATTATTGGTAAACACATGAGTGAGGATATCATGGAGGAGGAGGTCACGTCCAAGACAATGCTTCATATTCAATGATAAGGCATGCTCATTAAGCTTATGGATCATTAGTTTTTTATTTCAAATGTGCTTCTTAGCTTCTATTAAATATACAATATGGCCCTTAGATCATTTTGATAAATATTATAATGAAGACATCCACCAAGTTTCCTCTCTTGTTGATCAAGAAAAAGTGGAACTTGGAAGCTTTGGTCGTAGATCTTGGTGGTACTAATTAAGGGCCAAGATGATGGACTTGGAAGGGAATGAAGTTGATGTTCCTGGTGCCACCAACAAGGGCCCCGGTTATAGATACTTTGGGGCTATGAAATTCATCCCCGACATCAAAGAGATTTTTGATAATCCCCCCGAGGAGAAGAAGAAGAGGTGTAGGTATGATATTTACAAAGAAATTGACCCTAGTTCATATTATGGCTACATGAATGATGAGGAGGATAACTTGGAGAAAGTCGAGAAACCAATGGAGGAGGAGATGCAAGCCATAGCACTCAGGGAGTGGTAGAGGATCGAGTCTGTGGGATAAATGATCAGAGGCACTAAAGAGTGATTTCCTCCACAAATAACAACCTCCACAAAAATTTGATTATGGAGGTTTTCATATGTACTTTATCAATTAAATTGTTTTTCAGTTCATTTTTACATAACAACTGCATTGGCGTGCTTTCAATCACACTGGTACGCTATAAAAAATATATCACACATGTGTATTATGTTTTTTCATATCATTTTGATGTTGATGTTGTTTGATTTGTAAAATGTTTTGTGAGTATGCTAATGGTTTCTCTGCTTTTAAATTAAATTTGAGATGTGTCACTCATTAGAATTTATAGTTGTCATATAATTTTTAACTTTAGTTTTATGAAATTGTTTAATTTGGATTGTGATTGCAAAAGCTTATAACCATTAATACCATATAATGCTTAATTCTTCTTCAAGGTGAATGGTTTGTTTTCTAGCAAGATATAATATGTTGATTAAATTTGTTTACAAAAAAAATACATAAATATGATGAGTGAATTGATTGTGATTTGAATAATTATGTCATTTTCATATATTGTAATAATAACATTATGATATAATTATTCACTAACAATTCGTAAATGGAAGGATTGTGACCTATCCATATCACCAACATAGAACCCTCTGTAAAAATTATAATCTATGATCCCTTTAGATAACTGGAAGATACTCGACCAACTGAGCCACAAGTCAAGTTGGCCCAAATAAAAATGAAGTGGACTACCCAAAAGTCGATATGTAAAATGAGTCAAAAGAAAGGAAAGTTGAGTCGAAATCAAGGAAATTTGACCAAGTTGAGTCGCCCAAAGTCAAATCAGACGAAATTCGGGTCGACCAAGAGAACCAAATTGACCAACCATGAACCTAGTTGAAACGTGGGTGGATTTGGTGGACCAAAAATGATTTTCTATCAAATGAAGAAGAGGAATTTGATCAAAGGAAAATACCAGTCAGAATGGGTCGAACCATTGTTAAAATGAATTCGGCGACCAACTATGAAGGAAATCCCTTTGAAAATTGGATTTTAGAAACCAACAGTGCAGGAGAATGTTTTAAGGGATAATTCGATCACCAACAGTGTGTAAAAATGTTTGAAGGTAATTTTCGGTAACCCACGACACATACAAATTCCCAAGGGATATTTTGGTAACCCTGGGCAACTGAAAATAAAATTGGAAGTCGATTTTAGCATTCAATAACAAAGAAAAGCGTATGGGGAGAAATTGATAGCAAACAAACTAGAAAAAATGTGTATATGGTCCGTGGGTAGCTAATAAATTCCAAAACAATCCCATATTTTGAAATATAATCCATCTATGATTTATGGGAAAAGGAAAATGCCCCAACAAAGTAGAGAATGTGCCCAACGAATCTTAGGAAAAAATTAGAAAATTATAAATGCATAGTAATGACTCAGAAAAGAGGGTCGTCAATTTCCAACTTCATAATAAATGTATGGGTAAGATTAAAAATTTGTTAGTTTGGATTACTGATCCACGGGGACTATATTCGTATAAGACAAGCTCAAACCATAACTGGCACAAATTTCTCTTTGCTAAACAATACACAGACAACCATTAAAATTGAAATACACTCCATCAATCATTCACTAAGTTAAAGTGCATCCATTTCCACCAATAGACAAAAAATTCAAATTCCACAAATACAGACAAAACTCTGAATTTACCCTGGAAACCCAAATGAGAAAACCACCATTCTTTTGGCTTCATTTGGGCTCTTTATTATTCAACAATGGGAAAGTTATAGTCTCTTTGGTTCATATCTATGCTCCTTAGTGACATATGGGAATCCTATTTACATCATTCACAGGCAAAAACTCCTTTTCTCATTACAGGGAAACATAATATAGAAGACTGAGTTGATCGAGAGGATAGCTGGAAGGTTAGGCGTCCCCAACTCTTAAGCTTCTCTCCAGCCTATTTCTCTTTCTTTTCTTTGTTTGTTCGTATTTTCTCCCACATGGAGAGGTCTCATGAAAGCATCATTACTCTGTTATGTACACCAATATGTTTCCTAACTTTACATCCATTGCATACAAAAAGAAATGGAAATCAATCATGATGACATGGGGCCCTTCACACCAACAAATTGATCTATTTATTCATCCATAGTTTTAAACTCTGCATGTGTTTATCATCTTAGAACCTGTGTTGATAGCCAATTGTTCTTGTCGAATCCAATTTGGATGACACCTCCCCATTGGGAGGTGTTTGTCCCAAAAATTTTCCAAGGATAGATGAGGGAAATTGTTTTCAATTTGGTTTCTCTCATACCACTTCACTTTTCTTACAATCTATCCCTTGAGGCTAATCTGCCAATTTTTTTGTTGTCCTCTGCGAATTTTTTGCTCCTTGTGATGCAAAACTATGTCTTCCTTCAACTCCTCAAGTCCATGAGGTACAAGGTATTCAATATTCAGAAGAACCTGATGTTCTTCTTCCTCATCCATCATGGAGGGTTTGAACAAATTCAATTTTTCCATGTTCATCACTGACTTGATCTGCATATAAGGTGGAATTTTCAACCTAAAGGAATTCTTGTTCACTTGTTCAATGATCTCAAATGGTCCTTATCTAAGGGGCTTGAATTTATTTGTTGCTCCTTGTAGTCATTCCTTAAATTCATAGGGCCAAACCTTGTCTCCAACACTGAATTTATGATCCTCCCTATGTTGATTATGCATTGATTTATAGAACTATTGTCTCTTCTTGAGCTGATCTTGAACCCTTAGATGTATATGCATGATCTTGTCCACAAATTTGTTTTTCTTCTGTTCATCTCCTTATAGTCCCGCTTCTTCCTTCTATTGTCCATACATGATATCAAATGGTGAAGAAGGTAAATAAGAAAAACAAGTCTCAAAAGGAGACTTATTGGTGGAAGAATGGAGTGCTATATTGTAAGAGTTTTGAATGTAGACTAGTTGCTTGTCCAAAGTCTTTGCATGTTTGTTGTTGTAACCTCTCAAAAATTGTACCAGTGTCCTATTTACTACCTCAGTTTTTCCATCATTCTGAGGATGAAAGGAAGTGGAGTACTTCAACTTGGTATCCATTATTTCCCAAAGCATTGTAAAAAATATTCCCAATAACCTATTGTCTTGATCAAATATGATGGAGGTTGGCACCTTGAAGAGTACCCAGACATGGATGAAGAATAGTTCAATTTCTTCTTATCCATAGATTGATCAAGGATTGAGCACAAATATTTTGCTGAAGTGATCCACCACGATGAACAAGTAGTCATGGACTCTACAAGTCATAGGTAAACCTCCAAAAACATCCATGGATATGCTCTCTAAAGTTTTACGTGGCACTGACAATCGCATGTACAAGCCAAGTTTTTGGTTTCTTGTCTTGCTAGTCCTATAAAGAATGCAACATGTAACAAAATTTTCCACCTTTTCCTCCATCTTTGTCCAATACACATGTCATTGTAAATTCACCAATGTCTTTGTCATGCCAAAATTTCTAGCAACCCTAGAAGTGTGTGATTCTCTCATCAACTGAACTCTTCTATCTTGGGGCATGCAAAGTTTGTCCAATTTGTACAACAACCCATATTGGAGGTGGTATTCATTTACTTACATGAAACTGACCAATATCTCCTTTAACTTCTTGTATATTCCTTTTAAATATTCATCTCCCTCATAATATTCACTCAGAAGGTCCTGAATGAAAGGATCAAGCTGCATTATCATTCCATTTGTTGCAATCTTCTTCAGTTGTGGTCAAGAGAGCATGCTTTCTAGTCTATTTGTGACTCCTTTCTTGTAATTAATCAATAAATGGAATTGGTGCAAGAAAACTAACCAATTGCAATGCCTCACCTGTTGCATCTTGCTTTGACTCTATCGATACTAAAGGGGATGATGATCTATGTGTATGATAGTCTCTTTTCCCAAGAGTTGATGCTTCCACTTCTTCACTTCTTGTACAATTGAAAATAGATCCTTATCATACATTGGGTAGTCAAGTACTTATCCATGAAACAACTATGAATTTTATCACACAAGCTTTCATTCTTGCATGAGTCATTCTCTTAAAGCATATCCACTAGCATAAATCTCTAGCTCAAAAGGTCGCAACAGATTCAACATGGATAATACTGGAGCATCATTGATTTTCTTCTTCAAGTATTCAAATTCTCTTTTATATGTCTTACCCAAATGAAATCTCTTTCATTTGGATATTATGTAATCTAGTGGTGTTTCTACTATGGAGAAGTTTACCATGAATTTCCTCAAATGCTTAGCTTCTCTCATGGAACTCATGACCTCTGTCACACTGGTGGGAATAGGCCATTGGGTGATGGCTGCAATCTTCTCTAGATCTACCCTCAAATCTCCTCCTCCAATAATATGTCCAAGATATATCAAGGAGGTATTCCTAAACTCACATTTTTGCAAATTGGAAATCAACTAATTCTTCCTCAAGGTCTCTAGTAACCGTGTCACATGTAAGAGGTGTTCTTGCCAAGTATTTATAAAGATTGGTATGCCGTCCATATATGTTATTAACAAAGATTCAATAAAGGGAAGTAGGACATCATTCATTAGTCTCATAAATGTTGCAGGGTCATTACATAATCCAAAATGCATTACTAACCACTCCTACAAATCTTGTATTGTTTTGAACACTATCTTCCATATGTCTTCCGCCTTGATTCTCACGTGGTGGTAACCTGATATGAGGTCCAACTTAGTGAAGAATTTGGCTTACTGCAGTTGATCCAAAAATTCATAAATCATTGACAAAGGATATATATTCTTGATGGTGATATTATTCAAGGCACGGTAGTCAATGCACATTCTCCAACTTCCATCTTTCTTTGGTACCTGCATGATGATGGGTGAACCACATGGTGATGTAATGGGTCTGATGACTCCCTTCTCCAAAAACTACTGCAATTGCTTCTTTACTTCATCTTCTTCGATGAAATACTACCTATACAGTCCAATGTTTGGCAATGTTGCTCTAGCAACACTGAATATCATGTTCAACCTGTCTTTTGGGTGGGAATCCTTGATGCTATTGAAACACTTCCTTGTTCGATTTAATAAATTGTTATATTTGTTGATGATTATTTCCACTAAATCCTTCCAATGATGCCTTTATATCCAACTCATTTTCTTCTCCTTATTTCTTTCCTTCTCTCAGGAACAACAAGACAAACTTCTTTGTACTTCCCATGATTATTCTTACTTGATGTGCATTGATCAAAGAGAGCTTAGCGTTTTCCTTGTGTGCATTTATGGCATAATATTTTCCATCCTTTAATATCCTATATGGGTTTTCTCTCCTTCTAAAAATGGTATCCCTCGCGTATAAATATGGACTTCCCAAGAAGACTCCACATATGTCTAGGGGAATCACATTTGCAACTACTTCATCAACAATTTTTTTATTGATGGAAAACTGAAATTTGCACTCTTTTCTCACTTTCAATTTCACATCTTTCCTTACCCATCCCAATGGGTATGGGTGTGTATGATATTGATTAGTATACAACCTAATATTCTTAACTAATTTCACAAATATCAAGTTAGATTGTGAACCAGGATCGGACAAACAATCCACCTTGTTCTTCTTCATGTGGATTTTAATGCAGAAAAGTTCAATCATCACCTTCTCTTCCTTGTAACTACAACCAAATAATGCCACATATTTCTAAATATTAGTGTATTTAATCTTCCCTTCTGGGTCGTAGGTTCTATCCACCCATTCTTCAATATCCACCAATATCAATGATTTCTTCTTCTTTTTTTCTGAAAATATTTGGGGCACTTGCAAGATACCAGATATA
>ML820807.1:42265-61327 GCA_009831015.1 Picea engelmannii
CGGCTTCTACTTGTCTCCCCCAAGGTACTGTGCTTGAATACCGGCCTCATCAATTGTATTTGGTATAAATAAAATCATTTGTCTATGAATCTGAGGCAACAATTCCCCAAATACTTGACTAACATGTCTGAACTTTTTAGAGAGACTCCCATCTAAATTTCTCTCTTTCTGAGATTTGTCGTGAAATCCTGTATGAATTGTCCTTGTCTTTGCTTGAAGTAATTCCATACTATATTTGTTGGTGTTAATCATATCCTATTGATTAAAATTGATATTTTATCATTTACTTGAACACCTCCCAATTAGTCACCAGTGGCTCATTTCCTAGTGCTTTTCTTACTACATCACTCTACCACCATGTCAAAGCATGGCCTTCAAGCTTAAACCAAGAAAAATCAATCTTTTTTTCCCAAGCTACCTCATGCAAACTAAAGTGTACTTCCATCCTCTATAGACATTGGTTCATCTTGATAACATCCACTTCCTCAATATATGGCTTGACATCCACCTTATCCTCTAGAAAAAGGTACATGTGTCTTTCTATAGATTCACTCTCCCATCGATGACATAGTTTTATGCTCTGTCTCTGGCTTATTTTATTTCTTCTTGGGGCCTTCATGAAAATCCTTTGTTGATGGTGTTTCCTTTCTCCTTGTTGCCAATGGTTTTGACACCATTTATCTCAATGTATCCAAACTCTTCTCAAAATGATCAAACCTGACCCCCAAATCTTTTTCCTCTTCTCCTTCATAATGTTCTCCTGACATTCTTAATGCTCTAATTTGATCTAGCCTTGGAAAAACTCTTGTTCACTTCTTTTGTAATCACTATGGGTACTTACCATATAGGTCTCACTGAATGTATCCAAACTTATGCTCTGATACCATCTAATTCATAAACCAAAGGATTATGGCCTATCCATATCACCAACATAGAACCCTCTATAAAATTATTATCTCTACTCCCTTTAGATAATTGGAAGATACTTGACCAATCGATCCACAAGTTGATTTGGCCTAAGTAACAATGAAATTGACTACCCAGAAGTCAAGATGTAAAATGAGTCGAAAGAAAGGAAATTTGAGTCAAAAGTAAGGCAAGTCAACCAAGTCGAATACGATAAAATTTGGGTCAACCAAGAGAACCAAATTTGTAACGTTCCTCATTACCCGCAATAACAAAATTCTCTGATACCATTCTGCAACATACCTAGTTATCGACACTAACAAAAATATTTGATACCATTGTGTAACGTACCCATCCTACTATTTATAATTGACACTCCAAAAATCTAGTGCATCGATTCTAAACTATGTCGTTGATCTACGCAGAAACATGTGAGGTAACTCAAACGATTGCAAGATGGATTGCACCACACCAATTTTCCTCTTTAGACACTAGTTATAACAGTGGAACTAACACATAATATAACTACAAACACAATCATTTAGAGCACACAAGTATTACTAGACATGTAACCCCTCTGAACACATGATTACTACTATGTGTGTGACCACTCTAGTGTCGCACTTAGATTCAATTCTCTTTGTGCGCACCGATTTACTTCCCCATGAGCACACCAATTCCATCCTCTTGCATGCATGGATTATTTCCCTGCATGCATGAAAATTCTAGCCTTGCCTCGAAAAATCATGACCATTATTACAAAGTTAGATAATAATAATACTTAATAATTTTCATACTCTGCATGTGCGAAAATAATGACTGAATACAACATCATGCTTACATGTATAAACAACATCATACAAAATAATGGAAAATAATTATATGCAATGTCATACATGAAATAAACCCATATCAAACATAGATAATTAAGCACATAGTAAATTAGAAAAGCACATAAAGGACACTTATATTTTTATAAAGAGTCGCCAATTGTGTGCATAACTCAGATGTTCCTCCCATCCATAGACTTTGTTTCTCGTATACTTTCAGCAACAGGTCCCCCACGAGCTTGGGCTTAAAATCAACCAGGTAAAAATGATTCATAATGTCATTATATGGTCTAATAATCAACAAGAATTACTAAGTTCGAGGTGTCCAACTGCTTCAACTAGCATACAGTCTCTCATTTCCCACATGCCTATCCCACCCTAGGAAGTATTCCCCTTCTCTGCTCAATAGTCCCTTGGCTACCCCACTTCCCTTCCAGGGCTTTAGCAACAGGATGAACATGAAGTCTCATGTCCCTATAACTAATTCCCAATGCACCAGGAAACAATTCCTATCAAATCTCTCACCTAAAGAGAATGCTCATGGGCCTGACAACTCGCCTCTTAAACAAAAAATATCTCACCCGAAGAGAATTCTCATGGGCTTGACAACCCACCTCTTCAACAACAAAGTCTCTGGTTACTAGATGGAAAATCCTTTCCAATATTTTCTCTGTACACAAGGTAATGGTTGTTTCCCCCCCATTCAAATGGTCCGACCGATGAAGTAAAAAGTGTGAATCCCCCCAAATTATAGTAAGTTTCAACCATGTATTTGCATGGTCATAAATGGACACTTGTCACCTTCAAAATTAGCTTTAGCCACTTCGTGACTCATTCCCATCCCTAGAGAACTTAGGATAAATACATATCCATAAATTATACTTTTTGGAAATATTAATAAAATATCCCCTTGGACTTAAGCCCCCCCCCCCTTTCCCTTTTTGGTGGAGTTTATCCCCTCGTCTTTTTTCGTATGATTGGTCTGCACACAACGATGTGATTTTATTAATAATTTGAGTGTGATTACATTTTACAAGGATAATCGCACTCACCTTTTTGCATCCGGGATCACCAGCCCAATAAACACACATTGCTCTCTGGCCTCATATCTATATCTATATATATATATATATATATAACTCGGTATGATGCACACTTTAAGGTAATACTCATGCACTTACTCAAGTGCACACAACACTATGGAATGTGTGTGCTCATTCTTTGGAAAACAATCCTTGAGCACTACTCAGGTGTGCACAAAATTGAACCAACACTTGGTGCCAATGACTCACCAGCCTAAATGTACATTAGCATTTTCATTTACAATTAGGGTTTGGATCAAGGGTATTACATTCCCCTCCCCCTTATTTATGCATTGTCCTCAGTGCATTATATACACATCTACATCAAAAAACTTCAAAAGTCCTAAAATATACGTGGGTGATCTGATCGCATAGGATCCTTGTGCTCCGAAGTTGCATCCTCGGGACCATACCAAGTCCATTGGACCTTTACTAGCTCCATGGCTCGATTATGGAGTTGTTTTATTTTCCAATCCAATATGAAAAATGGTCATACTAAAAAATCGCTTTCTGGCTCCACCTGAATCACATTTCAATCAATGACATGATTAACATTAGGTACGTACTTTTTGAGCAAAGATACATGGAAAACATTATGAATACACAAGGATGTAGGAAATCCAAGAATATATGTGACAAGGCCAATCCCCTCTCTAGGATTTCAAATGGCCCATAGTAGCATGCTTCCATCTTAGAACAATTTCCCAACTTCAGGGAACTGTGTCTTGATTTTACTTTCATGAACAGATGATCACCCACTTTAAACTCTTGGTGGGTTCTTCCTTTATCTATGCATATTTTTTTCCTGTCTTGGGCAGCCTTTAAATTCTTCCTTATCTTCACCATCTTCTCTTCCATTTCTCGGAGAATATCTGGCCCAACCATTGCACAATCTACTGGGTTTTCCCAACTCACTGGTGTGTTGCACTTTTTTCCATAAAGTGCCTGAAATGGGCTCATATTTGGAGATTCTTGATACCCATTTTTATAAGAAAACTCAACCAAAGGTAAACATTTTTCCCACTACATTGGTTTTTCCATCACATATATTCTTAGCACATCTTCTATCACTTGATTTACCCTTTATGTTTTCCCATCTGACTCTGGATGATAGGCTGTGATAAAATTCAGATTTGTCCCAAATCCTTTAAATAGCCCTTTTCAAAAAATTGATGTGAACTTGGGATCTCTGTCAAACACAATTTTCTTAGGTACACCATGCAACATAGCAATTTATTTCATGTATATATTAGCAATATCGACTTCCTTGTGAGTTGACTTCACTAGAATAAAATGGGCAACTTTACTAAGATTTTCCACCACTGCCATAATAGAATCATGTTATTTAGCAGTCCTTGGAAACTTAGTAATGAAATACATGGTTACAACTTCCAATTTCCACTAAGGAATGGGAAGAGGATGTAGCAAACCAACTGGGTATCTGTGCTCAACCTTGACCTTTTTACAATCAAGGCATCTGACAATAAAATCAACAACCTCCCCTTTTTCATGCCTTGCCAATAATATTGCTTTTTGACTGCTGCAATTATTTTTTGGTAGCCTGGGTGCCTAGCATAAGGAAATTTATGCATCTCTAACAATAATAATTTTTTCAACTCATGATCATTTGGCACATAAACTCTGCAACTATACATGAAGATTTCATCATCTTTTAGCTCATAACTTTCAAATTTCTATTGCAATTTACCTTGTTGTAAATTTTCCTTTATGTCCACGTAGAACTGATCCAATTTGGCCACCTCTAAAATTATTTCAGTCAAATATGATTTGTATGTGCTAATGGTTGTAGCATGCATCTCATGCACCCTCCTTCTAAGTTCATCAACCACCATGTTCTATTTTCCTTTGATATGTTTGATATCAAAGTCATACTCACTGAGGAAATATAACCACCTGCTTTGTATGGCATTTAAAATTGGTTTTCTAAATAAATATTTTAGACCACTATGGTTTTTCCTCAACTCAAATCTTTTCCCTATGAGGTAGTGCCTCCACATATTCAAGGCATGCACTATGGATGCCAATTCCAAATCATGAGTAGCATAGTGTCTTTCGTGCTCTTTTAATTTCCTTGATTCGTAGCACACAACATGCCCATTCTGACTAAGGACTCCATCGATCCCTTCCTTACAGGCATCCGTGCACACAATGAAGTCTTCATTGGGATCATCAATTATCAAAATTGGTGCACTCGTCAACAAACTCTTCAAGTGTTGAAAAATCCTAACACAATCCAAAGTCCATTCAAATCACACACCTTTATTTTGTAAGGATGTAATTGGATACGCGATATTTGATAAGTCTTCAATGAATCTTCTATAGTAACCTACAATTCCCATGAAGGATATCACCTCTGCAAAATTCCTTGGTGTTGTCCATGATTCAATGGATTTTATATTCTCTGGGTCCACAACTATCCCTTCCTCTAAAATGTTATGACTCAAGTAATGAATATTCCTCTGGTAGAATGAGCACTTGCTCAACTTTGCATACAACTGATGTTCTCTCAATACTTGCAACACCATCCTCAAGTGGTGCTCATGTTCTTCTTTAGACTTTGAGTAAATAAGTATATCATCCAAAAATACAATGACAAACTTATCTAAGTATTATCTGAAAATACCATTCATTAAACACATGAAGATAGTTGGTGCATTTGAAAACCTAAATGGCACCACTGTGAAATCATATTGTCTATACCTCATTCTGAAAGAAAATCTTGTTGATGTCTTCTTATTTAATTCTCACTTGGTGATATCTAGATCTAAGATCAATTTTTAAAAATATTTTTGTGCCCCTCAGTTGGTCAAAGAGTTCATCTATCCTTGGAAAATGATACTTGTTCTTTATTGTTACTTTGTTCAACTACTTGAAGTCAATACAAAGCCTCAACGTACCATCCTTCTTCTTCACAAACAATACCGGGGCACCCCAATGTGACACACTTGGGTGTATATACCCCTTTTTCACAAGCTCACCAAGTTTCATCTGCAATTCCTTCATCTTTGGTGTACTCCTCCTATAAAGGAGTCTTTGATACGAGGGATTCTCTAGGCATCAAATTTATAGAGAAATCAATATCTCTTTTCGTTGGAAACCCCGATATTTCTCTAAAGACATCTTCAAATTATTTTCATACTACATAGTATTCAACATTTGACACATTATCCTTAGGTTCCTCCTCCATGTGTGTTGAAAATACTTGACATCCTTTCCTGTAGTTTTTATTCAATTGCAAGGCTGAAACTTCTCTGATAGTTACAACTCTTGGAATTCCTTGAAGTGTTCTTAAATTTCCTTCATCATCCAAGCAAGTAAATTCCTTATTGTAATAGTCTAGAACAACATGATGTTGGTCCAACCAATTCAAACCAATGAGGCAATCATAATATACCAAAGGTATGATATTCAAATAATATTTTGTGCTCATCCCATTCATATCCATTGGACATGCCTTAACCATCTTATTAATTTTCCTTTTTTCTACTATAGACAGTTGCACCAACCATGGTTTTCCAAGCTTGATTCTTGGCAATTGGAATATTTCCACCATCTTAGGATCTAGATAATTGTGACTACCTCTTGAATGAATTAAAATAGAAATGGTTTGGTCATTAATATTACCTTTCACTTCAATCATGTGTGACTAAAACTCAACTTGCTTGTTATCCAAGTCTGTGTAGATCCTTGGTACATTTCTGCCCATGTCTTCAATTTCCACAGCTCGATGTGCATTGTGAACATCCTCACTTTTTCACCTATGTGAGGGAAATATCTGTACATGTGGTCTCCCCCACAACCCCAACATTGAATAGGTGGTTGTCTTGGTATTTGCCCCATTGTCTCAATCATTATGGGCTCCTGGGAGTTGGTTTTCCTTGAGAAGTATTTTTGAAAAAATGGTGTCTTAGTCCCTTTTTTCCTCTATTCCATCTTGATTTTCTTCTTGTCTTCCCAATCCTTTTGGAAATTTGGTCTTCCCTTTTGCTAATCATGGATACATTTATCTTGCCTTATGGTTTCCTCCAATATCTTGGGTTCATAATATTGTATCTTGTCATTGATAAATGATGCAACCCACTCATGTACCTTTGAATTTTAACTTTTTCATCCTTTATGAATGCAACATATTTCAACAGCTCTAATAATCTTATTTCATACTCATCTATTCTCATACTCCCAAGATTGAGTTCAAATAAATCTTCATTTTCTTGTCACAATATCATTTGGTTAAGTATTTCTTTTGAAAATACCTTTTAAAATCCTTCAAAGTAACCTTCTTCTCATCAATGTGTTTCACTTGCATGAATGGAACCCACCACATTGATGCTTTTACCTTTAGTTGATAGATGGAAATTCTCTCTTATTCCCATGCAGAGTAATTATGCAGCTGGAAGTACTTTCTCATGCCCAACATCCAGGTCTCCACATCTTCATCCTTCTTGTGCTCACCATCAAAGGTAGGAGAATTGATCTTATTCATTTCTCCTTGTAGCTCGTCCACCCCAGTCCTTATCTTATGCTTTCTGATAGGAGATGGTCTTGAGCTACTGCACACTTTCCTAAATGAATTATTTGGTGAGTGATGGTGATGCCTATCAACACTTCTTATTTTTCTCCTCTTATCATGATACCTGCGACTTCTTGACTCGCTTGATTCTATCTCCTTATCCATTTTCTTTTATATTATGTCCAAGATTTGCATCAACTTGATATTGAATCCATATTGTTTCTCTTTGGCTTTCATAAGCCTCGCATTATTAGATTTATAGCTTTGGATGTATTTTTGCAGTCCCTTTATGGTTTCTACCAAGTTTATGCACTCTTCCTTCCCTTCTCTTTTCTCATTGGATTATGTACTATCAATACACATATCGATATACAAACCCATGAATTCATCATCATGGTTGTAATTTCTCTACTTGTATTCCACGCTTTTGACTTGTTGTGTTTATTCTTTCCTGATTTAATCATTTTTAATTATGCAAAATGTGTAAGAAATAAGATTTGTTAGGAGAATTCATTCAACAACTTCATGAAAACTATGCACAATTTTTTCAGAATCCTTTCTTTTTATTTCTTGGATGATTTTAACGTCCCAATTCTACATTTCTAGGTGAATAATTGGACTCATTTGTCAAAAAAAAAATCATCGAATACTCCCTTGTGCAATTTTAAGTCTTGCGCAATAAATTATGGTCATTTAGAATTCACCCAAATACCCTTTTACTCTATCTTTCTTCTTTCTGAAGCTCCTGCGTGCACTGGTATTCAACACGTACCAATGTGTGATGACAATATTTAACATATACATCTCTTATCAATATTATGCATGCACCACTAGTTTTTCTCTATGCAACCCCAAATGTTTAGTGCACACACCCATGCACCATTGTTTTCTGCGCATTTCCAGCTCCACACCCTGTAATGTCAAAATTTAGTGTGCACACTTGTGCATTCTTATTTTATGCATACCATGGTCGCATTGTAATTCCAAATTCAACCACTTACCAGTCTAAATTTTTCCTTAAGTAGATACTTGGATCATTAAAGATCAATGTTGAAATTGGAGCTCTAATAATAATATGTAATGTTCCCCGTTACCAGCACTAATAAAATTCTCTTATAC
Source organism: Picea engelmannii (assembly GCA_009831015.1). Classification (NCBI taxonomy): domain Eukaryota; kingdom Viridiplantae; phylum Streptophyta; class Pinopsida; order Pinales; family Pinaceae; genus Picea; species Picea engelmannii. The sequence continues at coordinate 50,734 of ML820807.1, forward strand.
CATTTTTCAATGTACCCAGTTACCAACATTAACAAAAATATACGATACCATTATGTAACATACCTATCCTATTGTGGAGCAATGACACTCCAGAAATCTAGTGCGCAAATTCTACACTATATAATTGATCAACGTAGAAACATGTGTGATAACGTGCATGATCCCAATCTAGATCATGCCACACCAATTTTCCTCTTCAAACACTAGTTATAACAGTGGAACTAACACATAATATAACTCTGTGCACAATCATTCAGAGCACACAAGTATTACTGCACATGTAACCAATTTGAACACATTATTACTATTGCATGTGCAACCACTCTGGTGTTGCACATAGATTCATTTATATTTGTGCATGTGGATCTGCTTCCCCATACTCACAACAATTCTAGCCTCTTGTGCACACAAATTATTTCTCTGCACGCATAGAAATACTAGCCTTTCCTCAAAAACTCATGACCATTATTATAAATTTAACTAACAATAATACTTAATAAATGTCATACTTGGCATGCGCGATAATAATTATTGAATACAACATCATGCTTACATGTAAAAACAACATCATACAAAATAACGACAAATAATTATATGCAATGTCATACAGGAAATAAACCCATATCAAACATAGATAACTAAGCACACAGTAAATTAGACAAGCACATAAAGGACACTTATATTTTTATAAAGAGACACCAACTACACATAGATATAAAACGTTCCTCCTAGCCATAGACTATGTTGCTCATATACTTTCAACAACGGGTCATCCCTGAGTTGGGGCTTAAACTCCACCAGGGAAAAATGATTCCTAGTGCGAGGCTAAGGTTTTATAATCAACATAATTTATCAGTCCAAGGTTCCCAACTACTGCAATTGTCCTACAGTATCGCATTCCCCACATTCCTATCCCACCCCAGGAAGTGTGGCCTTTCTCTACTAAATAGTCCCTCGGTTTCCCCACTTCCCTTATAGGGATTCAACAACAAGCTGGAAAGGAAGTCGTAGAGCCCTGTAACTAATTCCCAATGCACCAGGGAACATTTCCTAGAAAATATATCACCTGGAGAGAATGCTCATGGGCCTGACAATCCACCTCTTCGACAAAAATATCTCACCTGGAGAAAATGCTCACGGGCCTGACAACCCACCTCTTTGACAACAAAGTCTCTAGTTACTAGATGGAAAATACTTTCCAATATTTTCTCTACACATAATGTAATGGATGTCTCCCTGCCATTCAGATGGTCCAACCAATGAAGTAAAATGAGTGAATCCCCTAAAATACACTAAGATTCAACCATATATTTTCATGGTCATAATTGGACACTTGTCACCTTCAGAATTATCTTTATCCACTTGGTGACTCGTTCCCATCCATCGAGAACTTAGGATAATTAAATATCCATAAATTATACTTTTTGGAAATATTAATAAAATCTTCCATTGTACTTAAGCCCCCCCTTTTCCCTTTTCGGTGGATTTTATCCTCCTGTCTCTTTTCGTCTGATTTGTCAGTGCACAATTATGTTATTTTATTAATAATTTGAGTTTGATTAAATTTTACAAGGATAGGCACATTGTCGTTTTTGCATCTCGACTCACCATCCCAATAACCACACGCAGGCTCTCTGACCTCATATATATATAACTTGGTCTTATGCACACTTCAAGGTAATCCTCACACACTTACTCAGGTGCGCGCAACACTATGGAATGTGCACATTATTTCTTTGGAAAACAATCCTCGCGCACTACTCAGGTGTGAGAAAAATTGAACCAACAATTGGTGCCAACGACTCACCAACCTAAGTGCATATTTACATTTTCATTTACAATTGGGGTTTAGATCAAGGGTATTACAAAATTGACCAACTGTGAACCTAGTTGAACCATGGGAAGATTTGTTCGACCACAAATGATTATCGGTCAAATGAAGAAGAGGAATTCGAAAAAAGGAAAATCCCAGTTGGAATGGGTCAACCTGTGGTTAAAAAAAATAGTTAGAAACAAATTTAGTGACCAACCATGAAGGGGATCCCTTTGAAAATCAGATTTTGGAAACCAACAGTAGAGGAGAAAGTTTGAAGGGTGAATTCAATCATTAGCGGTGTGTAAGAATGTTTGAAGGTCATTTTTGGTAACCCACAACACATAAAAACTCCCAGGGGCGATTTTGGTAACCCTCGGCAACTAAAAAACCATCTACAAGTCGAGTTTAGCATTCAATAACATACAAAACCATATGGGGTGGAATTGATAGAAAAAAAACCGGAAAAATAATTTATATGCTCTATGGGTAGTTAATAAATGCCCAAACAACCCCATATTTCGAAATATAATCCATCTATGATTTATGGGTAATGGAAAATTCCCTAGTCAAGTCGAGAATGTGCCCAGTGACTCTTAGGAAAAAACATAAAATTCTAAATACATAGTAACGGTTCACAAAATTGGTTCGTTGATTTCTAACTTCAGAATAATTGTATGGGTAAGATTAAAGAGCTATTAGTTTGTCTTACTAACACATGGGGATCATATTGCTATAAGTTAAGCTCAAACCATAACTAGCACGAAGTTCTCTTTGCTAAACAATTCGCAGACAACCATTAAAATTAAAATACACTCCATCAACCATTCATAAAGTTATATTGCAGACATTTCCACCCATAGATAACAAATTCAAATGCAAAAAACACACACAAAAATATAAATTTATCCTGGAAACTCAAACGGGAAAACCAACATTCTTTTGGCTTCATCCAGGATCTTTGGTTCATCTCTATGATCCTTAGTGACATTTGGGCAACCTCTTTACATCATTCAAAACCAAAGAACCCTTTTCTCATTGTGGGGAAACATAATATAGAATACTGATTTGACTAGGAGTATAGTTAGAAGGTCAGTATCCCCAACACTTCAACTTCTCTCCATTTTGTTTCTCCTTCTTTTCTTTTCTTGTTCGTGATTTCTCCCACATGGAGAGATCTCATGAAAAAATGATTACTCCTTTACGTACAAAAATATTCTTTCAGACTTTACATCTATTACATAACAAAAAAAGGGAAATCAATCATGATGAGATGGGGCCCTTCATGCCAATAAATTTGTAATGTACCCAACCACCCATGGATGGGTACATTACAGATTAGTATCAGAGCCTCAGGTTGAAATACTGGACTAGTATGGTCTGTAACTGTTGGAAATGGTATTATGTGTTGGAAAATTAGTTGCCATCAATGTAAACCATGGAAAGTGTATGCAGAAGAGCATGCAAGAGGAAAGAAACTATGAGGAGAAATAGTGTTGCAGAAATTGCGCAAAATCCAAAGCATCATGTAGACAAAGATCCTTTGGAAAGGATCATGCAATCGTTATCGTTTCCCTTTTGAATTTTGGGAAAAATCACAACCATTAAATCAAGGAAGCTCTAGATCATTAGATTGGGAGTCAGGTAAACAAGGATCGTCAGATAAAGGTGAAGCCAGAGACTAGGAGAGATTAAGTCTCAACCATCAGATTGAACTGATCGATTGTTAGCAGTTGATTGAAGCCAAGAAGGAGATATAAAACTTCATAACTTCACCACTTCGATGATTATGGTGTTGGAATATTGCTTGTTGTCATTGATGACAACCTTAGTCATTGGTTGTAGTCATTGATGTCAACCCTAGCCATTGGCTTTTCGACCCAACAGTTGATCGAAGTAGATAGACATGAAGGAAATTACACATGCAGGTACAACACCCATGGATGGATAGTATAATTCATGCGGCCTCCGGTGGTATGTGGCACGTCATGTGGATACTCACAATTGAGGAGAAATGAATTTTTGAAGATGACAATGTGAATTGAAGCAGAAACTACATGCCGGCCCTAATGTTAAAAGGAAGTGACATAAAGGGTATAAATACAGCTCATTATACATTTATTTTTTGACACACACAAATTTGTTAATGAACAAGGAGATATAAGTCGAATTTCAGAGGAAATATGAAGTAAAGAAGGCTGAATTTCAAGGGAGGATGAAGTCTTTTAGTAATGTGTTCTAAGGTGTTCCAGGTAAAATAGTCATAACGTCTTCATAGAGAATCCAAATGAAGTGAGACCAATTTCATTGGAAATAGTATGCGTTGTAGTTTCTTGTGTACAAATTTCAGAATCGTATGTTAAATATTGAGCGTGGGGCATGTTGTACAAGTTCTCTCTCCTGAATAAACCATAATTGAATAAGGTCTACCATTTTCTCTATAACTCATTTTCTGGGAGGATTCAATGAGTTAAACTTGGAGGAGTTTTAGATAATACATTGAGTAATATTATGTAAAGGATCAGAGTATTCCAATAAGTGAATAATTTCAGAAGTTGAAGAAGTCCCAGGAAGCATTATTAGGTTCTATGTGATGGTTGGTTGATGGTGATAATTTAATGTAAAGTTTGATTATCTCTCATATATTCTTGGGTGGAAGGAAGGGGCAAGGATGGAGAGGTCAACCCTTTCTTGATATTGGAGGATTGTATCTTTTTTGTAGGAAAATCTCCCTGCGGACAGGTAGATTGCCTCAAAAAGATAGACCCTAAACTCTAAAACAAAAAGTGCTTAACGTGGACACTGACTTCCTTTCAAATCTATACAAACTAATGCATGAGGAGGAAGGAAAACAAAAGTACCTTTTAATCAACGTTTGTCCCTGCACGCTCTGAGTCGAGCTCCAAACTCTCACTCCTCGATGAGTCCTGTAGACAAACAAAGTACAACCAATTCCTACTCTATTTATATTAGCTTGAAAATAGATCTATCTATCGACGATAAGTTCATGTAAAATCAGACACAAACTAGAAAGAAACAAGCCAAGAGTGTCATATTAATGAGAATAACGACAGCGGTACTTACAATCGCAGATGCGAATGTGACAGCTTCATCAAGTCCCCTTCGTCTAACCCTTTCTTGAAAGATCCGCGACCTGGATGATAACAACTTCACTGATCACTCTCCTTTAGCTGACTGTGTGTTTCCTATGACATCATAGGTTTCATGATAGCAATTCTTCCCCCTTCTCACCATCATAGAGCATGCTTATATAGGTTAAAAGAGGCTTAACCTCTTGAGGTATCTTTAGGGTAGGTTCAGGAATTCCATCCTTAGATCAAGGATCTTCTGATTGAACCAAGAATTCGAATGCAACTGCCTTCCAAACTTGAAAGATCCTTCCCTTATTCTCCTCAATGGGTCAACCACTGCCCAGATTAGACAACACTCCCTCAAAAGGGGCATCAGGGCGCTATAACGCTCCCTAGGAAGCTTGAGGGGAGCGCCAGCGCTCCAAGGATCGATAACGCTCCTTCAGAGGGGTAGTTGGGCATTATAATGCTCCCTAAGACCCTATAGGGGAGCGCCAGCGCTCCCAAGGCTGATGCAGGGGAGTGCTCACCTTCAAAACCCTTGTTTAAGAGCTCCTTTCAGGTGGTAAGAGTTCCTTTACTTCAGTTAATCATTCTCCCTCCTCCAAATCAAGTGTCTGAGTTATTCTAGATGTCTCCTTGGTGTCGTTATCATGGAAGCATGCTTTGTTTGATGTTTGTGACACTTGTGAATGACATGCGACACTTGCGATAGTTGAGAGGAACATGCGACACTTGTGACACTTATCGAAGTGAGAAATATTGAGGTGTAACAATCTTCTTTTTGGATGTTTATCCATCCCTTTGTATTTGGAATTTGTAGCTACCTTTGGAAGTCATTACTTCTCTTGAAAAATAACTATTGATTACTTCTCATATATTGTGCATGGTGTATTGTGGTGTATTGGTGTAACTTCTCTACTATTGTTTATTTCTCATTGGATATAATTGTATATATAATCTGGTTTAAGTATAAGTTGAATTTTTTTTTAAATTGTACTTGATACTGATTCACCCCCCTCTCAGTATCATCATATAGGAGACAAGGCAGAAGCATGAAATCCCAAAGGATGAAGTCATGAAATCCTTCTGATCATCCGATCTGATAGGAAGTTTGGGTGAAATATCAACCATTAATCATGGATATCTGGCGTTGATCCTCTGGATGTAAATAATTTTGAGTCCTAGAAATTCTGAAGGCCAAAGTTGCAAAATCTTGTCAATCGTTAGATCAAGGAAATAATTTGGGAGTAATGTGAGCCGTTATATTAGGAGTACAAGGATATCAAAATTTTGGGACTCCAAAACTTCGCCACTTCAACAATTAGTGGAGACTAGGAAAATCCACGAAGTGAAAATTCGTAGTCGTAAAATCACACAGGCCGTCAGATCTAGAGTAGCAGAATGTGGATCATTCATTTGGTGGATAATGTGTATTATGCCACATGGTCGGGGTGTCATGTGGGGTTATGTGTCACATGATTTCAGTTCCTTTTGGGCCCCAACATGTCCATTTTTGAGTGAGACATAGCACACATACCATGGGTCCATGTCACCATAGGTGACATCAGCATGCCAAGTCATCTCCGAGATTATGGCCTCTTCGATTTTCCAACATCTATACCAGAGAAAGTGTCGAAGGTTGAAGTAGAGAATTCATGTAGACCGCCGATCTAAGATCCCTTCAGGACTTTTCTCAACCGTTGGATTAAGCTAGTAGAAGGATAGGGTAAGCAGTTCGAAAGGTATAAGTCCGAGGAAGTTGAACAACTTAAGAGTTGTAATATCCTAGAGTCTTGGAGTTCCAAAGTCCTGAAATATTTAAGGATCATCCATCCCCAACACCTGATCAAGTCGGGATCGTTGATTTCGTTGAAACTTCTAGATGAGCTAGGATTGTCCAGTCAACAGGAGGTTAAATATCAACCATATGATATTCTAGTGAAGATATTGTATAGATTTCGATGAATTTTACTCCAGAAGAAAAACAATGAAGAACGAAGTGCTAAAATCCTGAGAACAATAGATCAATATTAGGTAGGATCCTTCCTAGTCATTCGATCAAGAAGTGGGAGGACAAAGTAAGCGGGAATGTTAACCGAAACCCACCAATTTCCTACACTTTATGAACACTTCAACAACTCAAACTCTGGGAGAATTCGAAGATCAAAAAGGGAGAATAGCCCAAAGACCAAAATCTGGAGGACCTGGTTTCCATGTCAGTCACATGATAAGGTAAAATGGGGTTGATTAGAGGAGAGAAGGGCTAGAAGTAAACGAGGTCTTGTGTAGAAGAATAAATATCTAGAGCTAGAGGAATAATCCTGCAGTTACAATATTATGAGTATGTGAGTCTGTGAGTCCACAAAGGTAAAAACAACTAAGTGTTGGACTTATTAGGGGTCTGTGAGTACATAATTCCGCGAGTCCATGAGTCCACAAATTTATAAAAATGACTAAGTGTTGGACTTATTGTGAGTCCGCGAAGAAGTGGAAGAATGGTTAAGTGTTGAGACTTTTCAAACACACTTATGAAAAGACAGATTATGAGTTCTTGATTTTGTGAGTCCCCAAGTCCACGACTCTGTGAGTCCGTGAGTATGAATAGATGGAAAAATAATCTAAGTGTTCAAAATTTGCGGTTGAACTCATGAAATAAATAATTTTGATACAGTATGGGAACACAATTGTACATAATTTCATGGATCTTGTTAAATTACTTTAGCCTAACAAGTTTTGTTGGTTGCACATTTTGCAGAATTAGGGAGTATAACCATATCAATTCAAGATAAGGATGCATATTCAAGAAATGGAAGAAGGAGAGGAATCTTAATCCATCATCATTTGATGGTGAAATATAAAAGGAAGATGATGCTAAAGCATGGTTGCTTGGACTCAGGTGGTATTTTCAATTGCATAACTACTCATCAAACCTAGAACCCAAAATTGCCACTTACAATCTACATGGAAAATATACTATCTGGTGGGATTAAATTAAGAAATTTTAGCACATAAATGAGAGTAGGATCACTTGAAATAAATTCAAGAAATGTTTTCGAAAGGAGTGCCTTTCATAGCACTTCTATGACAAGAAAATGCAGGAGTTCTTTGAAATTAGGTTGGGAAGCATGACCGTGGAAGAGTATGAAAACAAGTTCTTTGGAATGATAAAGTATGTGGGGTTTATAAAGGCTAAGAAGGTGAAAATACAAAGGTTTTTGAGTGGACTTCCTTCATTTTATAAAGAGAATATTCAATATGATGAGCCTGAGACACTGATTGAAACCATCAGGAAGGCTAAGTATCTGTATGATCAAGTAAAGGGAAGAGAGTCTTTGCAGAAATATGGGAAGGATAAGAAGAAGAAGAAGTATGACCAAAGAAAGAAAGGATTCAAACCTCCCATCAACAGAAATATCCCAAATAAAAAACAACCAGACCAACCTACTAAGGATGAATCAAAGAGAGAAGACTCCTTGGGAAAAAGGGGAAGACCACCAATCCAATGTTGGGGATGCAAAGAAGATTATTCATACAAGGATTTCCCTCACAAAAAATATAAAATGAATACTATGCACAACATCCAATAGGCTACAATAGTAGAAGACATGGGAAGAATCTATGTAGCATTAGAAGATTGACAAGTAGAGTACCAATCCAATATGATCGAGGTGGAAGGTAAGATCATTAATCATCCTGTTTCTATTTTAATTCATTCAGTAGCAAGTCATTGTTACATTGATCCTAAAATAGTGGATAGATTACATTTGGAGAAGAGTAAGCTCGAAAAATCAAGACTGGTTCAGCTAGCCACTGGAACCAAACGAAGAATCAATTATATGGTCAGAGGTTGTTCCATAAGTCTTAACAAAGTGAATATTAATGTTGATATAAATATTATACCATTGGGATATTATGATGTTATAATTGGAATGGATTGGTTGGAAAAGCATCATGTTGTCCTATATTTTCATAACAAGACATTTACATGTCTTGATGAAGAAGGAAAATAGAGCATTGTGAAAGGAGTTCCAAGACCCATTTCTATAAGGGAGATTTCAGCCTTACAACTAAAGAGATGTTTTAGAAAAGGATGTCAACTATATGCAGCCCATGTGGAGGATCCAAAAAGGACAAAAGGGCCAAGCCTTCAATATTGTTTGGTACTACAAGAATTTGAAGATGTATTCCAAGAAATACTAGGATTGCCACGAAAGAGGGAGATATATTTCTCTATTGATTTAGTATTGGGAGCTTCCCCAATATCAAAAACACCTTACAGAATGAGTACAACAGAATTAAAATAATTACAAATGCAGTTGGAAGATTTTTTTAAGAAAGGGCACATACATCCAAGTGTTTCACCTTGGGGAGCACCAGTACTCGTTTTCATAAAGAAGGATGGAACATTGAGGATGTGTATTGAATTTTGACAACTGAATGAATCCACTTTGAAGAACACATATCTATTGGGTATGTGTTATATTCTTTGCATGTGTGTGTGTGGGCGCGTCAGATATGACAACTGCGTCTGACGATTTTAGCGGATCTTGCTATTTTTAGCGGTTTTGTAAATTAATCCCGTATTAAGGGATTAGAGTTTTGGTATCTACGAAATACCTACAAACATTGTATATATATTGTATAGTGAATGGTGAAATTCAATATAATGAATATAAGAAATCTTTTCCCGGTTGAGGGTTTCTGGTATAAAATCTTTGTGTACTATGTGTATGAGCCATTGATTAAATTTTGTTTTGCTTAAAAATCTATATACATTTCTTTACTTCACAGGTTTAAAACTTACATGTGGTATCAGAGCTCATTTTTGGCTTTCGAGGGACGCCTTTGTGGTTGAGGGTTTGGCTCAATCTTGATAGATCAAGTTTATCTTGGGTTTGTGATAAACCTGGGTTTAGTGGGAGATTTTGCAGTGGTGATTTGAGTGCAGAAAGAGGAATAACGAGTACTTCTAGAATCAAGATAGAGAAGTTCAACGGTAAAAACTTTGAGCTATGGAAACTGAAAATGGAGGACCTTATTGTAGACAAAGAACAATGGATCATTGTGGATCTTGGTACACATCCTAATAGTACACCGTCTACTAGCACACAGTCTATTGGTACACAACCTACCAGTACACAAACTAGCAGTACACCACCTACTGGTATGTCGAAACAATATTGGGAGAAGCTAGACAGAAGAGCAAGGAGTATTATTCGACTCTGCTTGGAAGATTCAGTGTTGTTGAATGTCTCAGGAGAATATATAGCCAAGGAACTATGGGATAAGTTGGGGAATTTGTATCAATCAAAGTCCCTGATAAACAAATTGTTTCTTCAAAATAAGTTGTATCATCGTAGGATGGAAGATGGAGATTTTGTGATAGAACATCTAAATTCTTTTAATACTCTGGTAAGTCAACTTGGATCTGTTAATATTATGATTTCAGAAGAAGATAAGTGTATTACTTTGTTATATTATTTTCCAGACTCTTGGGATAATCTGGTTGTAGCAATAGGTAGTACCACTCAATCTACATTGAAGTATGATGATGTACTTGCATCCTTGTTATCTGAAGAGATGAGGTGAAAAAGAATGGATGGTCACAACAAAGATGCTTTATTTGTAAGAGGGCATACCCAAGACAGGAACCCTGGTAAGCCTTTGGGGTGGAGATCTAAATCTA
>ML820807.1:85894-114356 GCA_009831015.1 Picea engelmannii
TTGGAACCCAATAACCAACTCCAAATGATGCTCCAAAGAATGACACCTATCATGTGGATCCAAATAAGAAGATCCATCCACATAGTGGAAAAGGGTCATAGCAGAATCTGGAATGAATAATACCACTGTAGAATATGTAGACTAAATGATGGTAACTAGCTCTTGATGTGGGACATTGATGTTCTCTACAGAAGGTGGAGTAGAGTCATCAAATAAAATATGAAAGTGGTTGTCATCCCATAAATGACAACTATCCATATACCAATCATCACAATCTGCCTCAAAATCATACCAAGCATATATTTCTTGATTATATTCATCCCTGAGGCCCTCCATAATAAATATCTCTTGCATGTTATTTAATGAATCTTGAATACTACGAAAACTATCATTGAGGTCGTCTGTGAGGCTGTCAGTGAAGTTGTCTGTGAGACCGTGTACAAATGCATCCAATCTTTCATCCAATGTGTGAAACAATTGTTCTTTGAATGATTCAATAATTTATTTCAGGTTTTGAGAATAAATAGCCATCTGAGAATCCTATGAACTCACCCAATAAGTTACGGCACAAAATCATGACTTTTTCTGGAAAACCCCTAAAAAACTGTTGAAGTTAAAATGCTCATAACTTCACTTCCCAGACTCTGTTTTAGATGATTTTGTTTTTTGAAATTGGGTGAAATTGTGAGAGGAACTTGTATCTGTAATTTATTTGGGCAAATTCGGCCTCCAGATGCTACAAAAATAAAAAAAATCTCGTCGTCGTTCGCGGAAAAAATCCTGAAAATTTGCAGATTTTAAAACTTCAATATCTTGACTTCCTGGACTCCGTTTCGCACAATTGTTTTTTTAACTTGGGTGTTTTTCTGACTGGAACTCAGATCTACAACCCTTTTCTACAAATTTTGCATAGAAATATACCAAAAACTTCAATAATGTCGCGGCCCTCTTTTTTCTTCTCCAAAAAAAACAATCTGCAAAAATAAAAAATATTTGCCCACAATGTCTGCCCAAGGAAAGTGCTCTGATACCACTTGTTAAGAACCCAATACTGAATAGATCTACCAATATAATCATCGCAAATATTGAATACACAATATATCCATAAAGAAATATATAAGAAACCACACTTTATTATATCAAACCCTTGAGGTAGGGCAACACCATACAATGGATCCTATTATGGAAGGGATCCTCTCCTATTCATTAGCCTCTTCAAGGGGGCATCCTCCTATTGAGCTACCACTCCCAATACAATACTTCTCTTCATGTCTCATTACATCGTTTGAATCCCTTTATATAGTGCTACCATCACCTAAGAACATTCTAGAGGAGGAATCTTCTAGAAGTAGAACCTTCTAAGAAGTCCTCTTACATTTATTATATCTAACTACTATAGTGGGCCTTATTTAATAATATAGTGGACCTAGTCCACCTTACATTGAATGACCTCCACTATTATCACTATGGTCCCTCAGGGCCCCCCCACTACCTCTCTAGCTACCTTACAGATGTCCCCAATTCATTATTCTTCAACAAAAATTCATAGTCCTTGAAATCAAATTTATTAGTGTAAATATTACGGAAGTGGCTTCTAATCTCAAGCATTTTCGCTTGGACCATGATGTGGGAAAGATACGTATCCAATATATTTCAATGGCACATCATTGATCATTCATTTTTCGTGGGTTCTCTGATGGACGAGGAGGCTCCCCTTTCTAGGTCAACTTCTTTCATTTAGCAAATCCATGCATGGAGGCTATGAAACCCTTCATCAAATTCTCACTGATTTATTTGTACAATGATTTCTAGGAGCTCCACCAACCAGAGGCTATGAAGCCCTTCATCAAATTATCATATGGGTTCTTGGAAAAGACCGAACCCTTCATGACCATTTGGTCTTTCCTAGGTTTGATTCCATAGCTCTGCGCTAAGGAGTCGGATATCTAGACCGTGATTTCTTTGCTCTGGAAGGCGTAGAGGCAGTTGATGAAGCCATCCATTGTGAATCTTCAAGGATTTTAATAATTGGCATCTTCAATCCGTTGTGAAGCTATCCGTCGTGAATCTTCAATAATTGGTTTGTGAAGCTATCCATTCTGGAATCTTCAAGGATTCCAATTTTTTGCAACAATTGACATCCTGCCAGCGAACCTAATAAACTATTGGCACATATTTTTGGGTTCAAAGGATGAGATTGGGTTTGAATCCATTTTCCATTGTGATTGGAAAATCAAAAAAAAATCTACTATTGTATGTAAAGGAGTTTGTGTATTTTGGAGGTCATTGTCATTTTTGTTTGCTAATTTATTGTAATTTGAAGGTTATTGGCATAATTTTTGCCTTAACTCTTCAAATAAGCCTTCATTTTTCATCTTGTTTGAGGCATAAAGAAGATCCTTTCACTCTCTTTCCAACGATTGGTTGCATGCCACACTTAATTTATTTTTAAGATTCTTGTTTTTTTCCCATGGGCTACATAAATTAAGAGCATATATTCCTCAATTGTAAATGGGTACCTAAAATGGCCTTCTTTATCAGGACCCATATCAAGGATTGTTTTCCATGATGGATATTTACGGTACCTCTCATTCTGCACCTTTGAGTAGTGAATTATATGTCACTCATGCAGATAGTTTTAGAAGTGTAACTAGGCATTTGTCTCCATGTATTGTATTGTTTCGCAGTGTCTTGGAGCTCACCACTTTGGAGTCTTTATTTCTTAGGTTGTTTTTCATATTTTTCTCCTTTAGCTCATACTCCATACTTTAGAAATCAGTTGTGACATCCATTTCTATCATATTTTCCACTCAGTTCAACATTATGGCTGGGTGTTGTGCAATGCTTACTCATGTGATTTTTTACTCACCATGTTCAATAGAGATCAAGCATCTTCAGAGTGAGCCTTGTATATATCACTCATTCCTGTATTGACTTGGTGGTTGTAGAGACTAGTGACCCATGCATTACGATGAGATGGACTGGAATCCATAAGGAAACTCATTTTATGATAATTTTGTCGATTGTACATGAGTACCTCATCAGGATTTCTGAGTCAAGACTCATTTCAGATGATCACAATATTTGCTTGAGAAGTTTTAAATTTGTATCTACTAGATCTTTGATGGCATTGGCATCTTAGGGTTCTCGACCCTCCTCTTTAGAGGTTTGTTCATACTTCCTATTTGGATTTTTTCAGCCTCCACAAGCCTCATTTATTTTTTGATGTTTGATGGTATTTGCTTCAGTTTGAATCCTTTTTTATGGTTCTTCACCAACACCTATTTTCTAAATCAATTATGTGGTGGTTTTTGGTGTTTTCCATTCTCATGCCTCTGCAACCAGTCCTATTCAACATAAAAAATAAACCATGTTCTTTGAGGTTACTTGACCCTCTTCTTCAGAGTTTAGTCATACTTCTTGATTGGAGATTTCAACCTCCACATGCCTCATGCTCTTTCTTTTCAATGCATCTTTATGGGAACTTATCTAGCTTCAGAGCCAATGCCATTTTCAACGGTGATATTTTTCTCTCTTTTGGAGAGGATATTTTTCTCCTTTTCTCTAGTTATGAGAGTTTGTACATGGGTACCTTATCATGCCTTGTTGTTGGGACCCATCCATGCTCTTATTTTTTCCTCCATACGTTTCGCCTATGGGGGGGTGTTGGTGTGTTTGTTAAGCTCACGTAGTTGTTCCTAGTCTTTAGGAAGTCGTTGAAACTAGTTGGAGTCAATCTCTCACATCCAACTAGATGCTTCCTAGATTGGTGTGAGGTTGATATAATTTCTCAACCAGAATATCAAGGTAGTTATTCTATCTTGATATTTTCTTGTGTATTAATATGTACTCTATTTATTTGTTTAATAGAGAGCTCTCGATCCCTTTTGTGGTTTGTGCCTAATAATATCTACTCTCACATTTATCAATAGTGTAGATATTATAGGACTTAGTTCCCATCTTTGATGTAATGATTGTAACATGAAACCAACAACTTTATAAAACAAATAATGAATTAAGAAATACATTTACAAGAGTTCCATTGAAAATCAAAAAATAAAATTAGTCATTCATGTTTTTCTTATGCTCCAAGGGAATGTCTAAAGGTGGACCTAATGCAAGTCATTTTTGACAAGTGGTTGGTGGTCTACGAAATTTCTAGTTTATTAATGACTCATCACCAGGAGACAAACTACGTATTGCATGAACAACAACAAATCTGGATATCTTCCTTTTCATAAAGAACTCTTTGTCATTGGAGTGCTCCTCAAAGGAGAAATTTGCACTAAATAATGAGGACCTACAACTATTCATGAACCCTGCAATGTTCCCATGAGTTCATGGATGACCATTGATATATAATAGGTTTTTCCTGTTAAATTTTCCAGAAGCATATCCATTCATGCACATACTACACATGGAAATGCTATGTTTGTATTTAAAAATATTCAAGTAATAAGATTGACTATAAGGAGGACAACAAAATGGCATAAGTAATATTGATTGTTTGGGAGGAATGGATACATGTGAAAGGATAATAAACCCAATATTTGCAACATCTATTTTAGACTTGGAAATCATATAACTATTACCATAAAAAATATAATTTGGTTCCAACATCGAGCATAACCATGGAAGACAACCAAGCACCGTAAAACGATATGTTGTAACATGTTTGGTATTTAATTTTCAGATGAATAGGAAGAGGGAAGTCATCACTACCTTCCAACAATTGAACAGAATTTGATGTGTACTTAGACATTTTTTCTCTTAACTCATACAAAATTTTGGATCTCCTAGTAGAGAAGTTTTGGGTAGTATTGATATCATACTTTTGCTGACTATAACTCTCTTTTGACTCAATATAAGGAGACAAATTGGTAAATTTAGGATGAAACTTAGTTGATCTACATTCCAACTTTAAAAAAAAGGAGCATATGGTGTTCCTACATGTATTTTCTATATCACCTATTGGATTTTTCATTGCGGTGAAATGTATTAGACCGTCATATTTGGTTAGTCAATCATTAATATAATGGGACAATGTGACATGTCAAGGGTTCTTCTTCAACCCTTTACATTTTGAGAAACCACATAATATTGGGGTGTCATAAAAGAGATCCAAAGCATGGTGTAATATCGTTGACCTAGGATGGTTGTTGGAAGATGGCATGTTACCATTGGCAAAGTAAAGAAATTGTCCATTTTCATCAAACAATTGTATGTGGTATATTTCTCCTGATAAGAGCTTGCGACAGTTTTGGACCAGTGGGATATCTTTCACATATAAACTAGATGATGAATCATGATCTTGCAAAATTCAATGAACAATTATTCAAATGCACATGCATAAATGACATAAATTCAATCAGATAAATGAATTACAAATAAAATATAGACTTAATTCAAACGACGAGGGAGAACTTGAAAAACTTGCAATGATATGGAACGATATGGAATATGAAGAATTGACCATTTTATATTATAACCTTTTTTCCCTACATTTGAGCCAAAACCATCATCAATACATGAACACATTCTTAAAAGAAATTTTGGGAAGCACAGAACAATCTAACTTCAAACAACATTTTAAATGGCTTTTAAAAGTTGGCAGTGCTCTTAATTAGTTATAGACGTATCGATGCATCTATATATAAGAAGTCATCGGTGCACCAAATTATCAAAAGCATCGAAGTGTCATCTTCATTACTTCCTCGCAAAATTTAATTGCAGAGGTTTGCATTTCTATTATGTCATTAAAATTGACACTGATGCATTTTTACAAAGACAGTGCATCGAGGCACCTGAAGTTGTGTAGTGCACTAATTGTATAGAAAAAAAATAAATGATTTTTTTTGTCGGTGTTTTTTTACGTACAAAGAAAACCAGTGCACTTTACAATGCATCAATGCTCTAAAGCGTGTTGGTTCTCTTTAAAGAACACACATGCACTAGTTCTCTTTAAAGTGCATAGGTGTGCTAAACTGTATAGCACACCAAAAAGGTAAGTTATAAAAAATAACGCTTGGTTTTATCATCAATGTGCCAAAATATACAGTGGAAAAATGAAAGAGAATTTCATTTTTTGAAATGTATGCATTTATAAATAAATCGCTATTCATTATTTCATTCTTTTAGAAAAATTTAGAGAGGAGATTTGTGCAAGAGAGAGTGGGTTGATTTTTTTTGAAGAGATAAATTTTTAAGGGATCATCATAGGCCACATACAAATCTGCAAAGGAGAAATTTCAGGTATGTGATTTCATTATATTAAACATCTCAATCTTTCCCTATTTGATTCAAACTATTTTCAATGCATTCTAAAAAAAAGATTGTTTCATAGTTATCTTTGGTATTGTAAGCCCTAGCTTTCTTGTTTTTTTTCTTGGTTCCCCTCTCTATATTTCACAAAGGTATTTTATTTTTTTAAGTTGTAGATTTTTACAGGGTTTGTTTACTTGTATATGAGTTGTTTAGTATCCATTGTAATGGTACCACTCATTTCATTGGATACCAATCCCTGACGTTGGTAGGTTTTTTTCAAATAACGTTTTTTGTGACATGTGGTGTGCATTATACAATAATGTTTCACCGGGGTACATATTTCTATCAATATCACCTATTATTTTAAAATATAAATACCATTGATTTTATTATCATATGCATATGGATTTGGTAGTGCGTAATAAGAAGTAATGGGAACTAGTGTGTATAAGTATGTGGAGCACACTGGGTCATACTATTTTATTATATGCATCGACATATTCTATTGTAAAACTATTTCATAATTTCTATAGCTGACGATTCCTATTTTTTTTAAGAAGATGGTCGATAGAAGTTCAAGGAAAACAAGTTATCGCAGTGAGCACGATGGTAGTTCATCCCAACAAGAGAACGAGACAAGTTCTTTAAGTTTTATTAAAAAATTAGTTATGTATTTCAATTATTGCTAGGTTTAAAATAATAATGTGTATTGGTTAATGTGTGTCATGTAGAGCAAAGACTTGAAGAAACGTGATAAGATGGTTCACAATTTGAGTGAAAAATAATGTAAAAGATTTATGAAAATGTTGCAACGAGAGGAATTAGGTGGATCAGAGGGTAATCAACATGAATTTTTTCTATGATGTTTTACTAAAAATGACTTTGTTAACATTAATCACTAACAAGTTTTAAACACTCAATTTCACATTTTTTTAATGTTATGTAGGGATCGATCAAGAGGGAATGAAATGTCATTCTAAGAGGACAAAAATTATGAAATGTATAAATGATGATGAAAACTTGGTCATCAATTCATCTGTAGTGGTGTTTGAAGTTAATGAGAGGGGAATTTTTTTTATAGAACTTTGAGGAATATAGTGGAAATAACATATAGACGTACTTTCCAATTACAAGAAAAAAATCAATCCAATGACTCCAAGAATCAAGTTATACATAAACAACAAGAAGTGTTTCTGGAGAAATGGTCAATGAGACCTGTGAGACTTGCAATAGAAAAAACTTACAATAACAAAAAAAAAAATGTAAAAGGTATTATTACTAAACATGTTTTTCTATAATATGTTCCAAAAATTACCAAATTAAAATTTTTTGCTAGATTTACATTCATGTCCATTTAAAAAATTTGTTTTTTTTTTTCATTTTTTAGGAAGATTATGAAAATTCCAAGTGGAAAACGAGGGGAAATTCAATACATACCAGTAGGGATGTCCAAAAAAGTGTACAAGGAGATGGTAAAAGAAATGAACATAATTGCATCACAAGAGGAGGCATCTCAACAACAATGTGCATCAAAGGCATGTAATCATTCATTTATTCTTTTATGTACATCGAATTTAGTTTTCGTATGAAATACTAATTTTCAATTGTTTTGTTGCAAAAAAGAAAAAGAAAAATGGAACCCATTCAGCACACAAGACAAGACGACAAGGCATAAAAGGGTTGATCACAAAGTTTGTGAGTACTTACGTTTTCAACCTTACTTAAGATTTCATATTTGTTTTGATATTTATATTTAAATAATTAATTTACACTTGTCCTCAAATGTCTTCTAATAGGTGTCATCATACAAAGAAGAGTCAACTGAGCAATTGATCAACCTTGGGTTAAGTGAGGGTTGTGAGTATATATTGAAGTATCAAGGTTTAATTGAACAATTTGTAAGTAGCTATGTTGTTTAACTTCCCTCGTTTTATAATTAATGGGACAATAAGAAACCTTTATATTGATTATATCAACTATGCTTTTTCATGGCATATTAAACATGTAGGAAACAAAATATGGAGAGAAATCATCATAAGAGATTTTGTGACATGGCATGCAGCATGAGTTTGATAATCACTCATCACTATGGTACACTTTTTTTGTTTGTGTAATCATATATATATATATATATATATATATATATATATATATATATATATATATATATATATATATATATATATATATATATATATATATATATATATATATATATATTACACTTCATTTCTATGTTTGTAGATGGAACATGAACAGGCAGAACATAAAAAACAAGTTGATCAAGAAAACGTTAATTTAAATAACCAAAGTATAATATCCCCTATATGTGATGAAAAAATGAGGTATGCACAAATATCAAGCGATGACAACAATTCAAGTGATGAATGACATTCAATATAATTGAATGTTACTGCAAGATGTATGTTTTGGAATATTTGTTTGTGGAAATCGGGGAATTTGTTTAATGTACTCGACATAATATATCAATTGCTCGAGGACAATTACCAATAAGTGTAACAATTGCATATCGGTTCCATTTTTATTATTGTGGACCTTTACATTATTCCATTTTGTATGACAATGCATCTCTTATTCATATATAATAAAATGGGTTTCTTATTGTTTTGCATGTCGAATGTTGTAAAATGTTACGTTGTTAATTAATTAATATATGGATGATTTATATTTTTACAAATAACAAAGGTGTAAGTTTTTGGATAATGCATTAATGAAATCATTATATCAAAACACAATAACAAAAATATGAAAATATTATTATTATAAAAAATATTTGATTTTGAGATGATTAATTGAAAATTTGTAAAAAACAATTAACTAATATATATATATATATATATATATATATATATATATATCTATNATATATATATATATATATATATATATATATATATATATATATATATATATATATATATATATATATATATATATATATATATATATATATATATATTCTTTTGAACTCACTAAACGACACATGACATAAAATAGATGGTTGTTCATTTTTATCATCCATACACACTGGTGCCTATTAATTAAATGAAAACATCAATGCTAACAATTGTGAAAAATCACCATTACTTTAAGCAACACAACATACAATTGATTATATTTATTATTTCAAAACAATATGATGCATATGATAAAACTGTGCATTGGTGCTTTACATATAATATACAACCCATTGCTTTAAATATAGCATACAGACTGGTGCTTTAAATATAATATACACACCAGGGATTTAAATATAATATGTGACCCGGTACGTAATATTTATACAAACACCATTGTTGCATTCAAAACATGTACCACTATGTACACTAATACTAAAAACACTAGTGTTTCATATAACATGAAATAAGGAACTGGTTCGTAATAGTTTTAAGAGCATTGATGCTTTGTACTTGAGAGGGCACACCCATGCATTTTATTTAAGAACACATCGGTGTGTTTGTTTACCAATAAAAGCACCAACAAAAAAACCTTCGCTACAACCTCAAGTCACCCAAAAAAGTTTAGTTATATGGAACATCTATTAAAACATTTTCTAAAACCTCTACTCGAAATAGCATAAGTTGTGGCGGAGGATTTTTTGAAATTTTTTCGAAATATTGTAACACTAAAAACCTCCACGAAAACCTATGCTACAAGGTTTTTTCCTTGCAATGAATACAAACAACTTTAAAAAACATACATTCTAATTAAAAACATGTTGGTCGATGCCTTCCTCCCATCCTCCCAAGGAGTGAGGAGAGGTTTGTTGGTCCACTTCCATAGTTTCTTTGGACTGATGGATAGTCTCCTATTATTTGGGATCACCTTGGGATAAATTGATGGATATTAAATTATTTGAAGAAAACGATAGGGAGTCCTTACACATATTAAGAACTAGATTGCATATCATACTACATTATTCTTTGAGCACATCCATTTTTTTCTTTTGTTGAACAAGGAGGTTCATAAAATTTGCATTATGAGTAGGAAAATGTTGTTCATTTCCATGGACATTGATGAAAATTTAAAGTACTGAGGCCTTCACATGAAACAAATGAGTCATAAATCTCAAAATATATAAGCATTTAATTGGAAAAAATATTGCAAAGCTAATTGACATGATCATTTCATAGTTCATGGAAATGAAGTACATGAAGGAAATTCACAAACATCTGAGATGGAAGTATTACTAACAAGCAATAACAAAGCATTACTAAAAAACAATAACAAAGAATTCAATAATATACATCCAATTTTTGTAAAACAAACACCTATTTGGGTATATACCAAATTGGTTAGTACAAAGTACCTTGGAGGTTTTCATGGCCATATCCTAAGGCAATTGCAACATTGAAATGTTAGAAGAATAAATGAAGCAAGCATGAAATTTATTGAAATAAAGTTGGGCATTAAAGGGGGCAACAAAATAATCAAGAAAAGGCACCCAAAAACACATAAACGAAAGTTAGAGCTACATTCAAAAAGCAAAAATATACCTAGAACCATTACAACCATTGCGATGTAGATAGATGGATAGAAGAAAAGTGTTGCAAGCTATTGACAGCCCTACATATTTTTAACTTTTTAAAGCATCAAATAATAATTTATGTGGATGCCTACCTGGGGTCATACAATTATTGTTCTTTAAAAGCAGTTTTTGAAACTACGATTGTGATCTTTCGGTTATTCCTAGTGTTTTCGTTTTCATGCTTCATTCATGAATAAAAGCATTAAAATGAAGCATCAAGACCTATGATTGGATTACCGCTTTATTTAAAGTTTATGGAAGGTAGTTGGCTCCACAGTTTTTGTTAATAAATATTTTGTTTCCTGTTATCAAGCTCATCTTCTTTATTGACTCCTCAAATGTGAAGTATGCTTATGGATTGTTATGTGATTCACCAAGGGTCCATATAATTTAAACTTTGATATATTTGTTGTGGCTTTTGGTCATGTGTATCCTTGTCATTACATTTTGGTTTATAAAGTTTTCCTCTCCTAAACTTTAGAAACCAAACCCACCTTGTTGCGCAATCATAAAATTTAATGAACTTGGTTGTGGCCTGCACCCTGTGGGAGGTGGCAGTCTGACAATGATGAGCCCATCACCTAGAGATAAATCTCGAGTTTCACATGTACTCCTGAATTTCATTTCACATAACATTTTTCATTTGGTATTGAAGAACCTATGTCCATACATGCTAGGGTATTGATGAGCTTTTGGGTCTTAAATGTTGTTTTGGTCTTCTCCTAGAAACCTTCCATACTGTGTTTTATCATCATTATTTTGTATCCCCATGGCCCCAGTCATCAGGATTGAACCCAATGGCTCTCATAACTTGCTCCTATGTGATGATGCAAGGGAGGATCTCAAGGGTCAAGGCTGACTTATTTTTCTTGAGAAATTCCAGGGATTTAACTTGCGAACCGCTTAGGAATTTTCCCTTTCTTTTGATGAATGCTGAGCCAAGGTAGGAGACATTCAGGTTGAGGTCACAGAGGATTTTTTAGTTCAAGAAACATGTCTTCCTTTGAGTGGGCATAAGTGGTTCAAAAACGCCAAGGTCGAGGAGGTTCCATGGAGCCTTTTCTTCACATCTCGAAAAATCAATTGTTGTGACAAAGGTATGCATGTGTCCCTATTGAAAACCCAGTGGCATGGTTTGTTAGAAGTCTTGAAACAATTCGTCATGTGCGAAGGTTGTTTTGGTTTTTTTTTTCTATATCATATACGTTTGTTGATGAATTTCATTGGGTTTCAATTAAATATGCCCTATTACCTGTGGAGAAGCCTGCATAAAATGGAAAACAGGTATAAGAGAAAACAATTGGATTCAATCCTGTTTCACCACGGTTTGATTAAGATACTATTGGTACATCAATTGAAGTTACAAAATGATGACTGGAACACTTTCCTGACCCGAAACGGTTTCATTGACTCCAATGTTGTAGAGGTTGAAAAACCTATGATAGAGGAAACCATAGTCCCTGCCAGAGAAGTCCCTTCACCTACACAGGCCTGTGTTATGGCCACCCTCGGTAAGCCTATACCCGACCCACAAGTTGTTGAGCAGAGCCATGAACAACACTCACACCCTAACGCCTTTGCTCAGAACGCAAACAAACCTGTGGGTAATCCATCTAAAGGTGATATCGATTTAGGTTTTAAAAATAAAAGGGTAGGTAGGTTGATCTCAAGGAAACTACGAAATAAATCAACCCCTCATGCGAGCTTGATCAAAATGATTGAGATCCATGAGAGATCAGACTTGGAGATCGACAGATTCTTGGCTAAAGAAGACCCTCCTTCCTTCCAAGCAGATCACAGCCAGGCTTACAATTTCATGGATAATTTGTTGCCTTTCTTGAAGCAGAGTCAAGGATTTCTAGGTATCAAGTTTGATAACAAACCTAAAGGCAACAGTGCACACAGTCTGGCACTCAACCATGGGTTTTCTCAAACGGCCGTCACAGATTCACAATGTGAAACTTGTCTGTTCTGGATTGACAAATATTATATAGACATACCCATTTTGCAATCACAGATCAAAATCCTTACCGAACAGGTCGACCCCCTAACAAATGAAAATCGTAGGCTCAAGTCCATTGTTCAGAGACAAGGAAAACGTCTGAAAACAACAGGGAACATCATAGTAAAAAACGCCGAGAGTGTAATAGTAGTGATCAATTCTAAGATCATGTGAATCGATTTGATTTTCCAGTTAAAGGTAAGGATTTGTTTTTTATCTTAAAATAGTGTTACATTCTTGTTCATAGAATAAATTAGATTTTGTTGCTAAAATAAGACTAGCTACAAAATTGGGAGATTATGTAGCCAGTCTGTTCTTATTTGAAATTTGGAAAATATTGGTTAAATGTATATCTGAGTTTCTTTATTTCATATTTTTCTTTCAGGATATCTAGCAGTTTATGGTGATCAAATGATATGAAGAATTTATGGGCTTATTAGCCATCTCCATGGCTTATTTTTGTGTAAAGAGGAACAAACTCTTTAATTTTTAGAGATTTAGTGTGATATGGGGTGGTTATATTCCCCCTCTATTTTTGTAATCAGTAGATGATTGTAGAGATTTAATCTTATCTCATAAGATAAGACAGTTATCTTTTCTGAACCCTTTATAAGACAGTTAGCAGATACCAAGAACCAAATCCGTCTCCCCTTTCAATCTCGAAGTCATCACGGAGCTATACTAGAAACTATCATTCCCTTAGAGAGCCCATATTTTTGAGCTTTTCATCCCTCAGGCCACTCATCTCCCCAAAACAAATCCCCCATACCCTTCCTCCTTGTTCTTAGAGAAGTGAAACCAAGTCATTTCATCTCTCTGTGATCTGCTTGGTTATTTTTTCGACAAATGGGTGGATGGACCCATATTGGGTTTTCTATCCATTTTCTCCACAGAAGAGAGACCCACCACTCAGTTCGACTACAACACTTTCCTGGCAGACAGTATTCACGAGAAGTTATCAAATTTTTCCTCAGAAGGCATGTTCCAGTATTCCTCAATACTGGCCTACATGTTCACTTTCTTTCAAGCGGACAGGTTCTCCTTTTCAATGCATAAAATGGACAAGGACAGGAGACCGCGGGTGGTAACAGCTTGGACTTCACTACTCAGATAAAATTCAATAGATTTCATTTTCAAATAATTTATTGAGCAGTTTTATCACCCGGTGGTAAGCATGCTCAGTGGAAGACCTGAACCAAGAATAAACGAGGAAATTCAAAGGATCTTACACCGCTCGGACCTTGCAAAAACTGCAGACTGGTATCTTTACCAAAACCAATCTGAGATCGGAATATATGGATGCGAGTTAGCTCCATAAAAACTGCCCAAGTATCTTCCCATGAGGATATTTTCCCTGGAGTACATAAGGAAAATGATTAACTCCGATGACATACATTTTATGTCTCTGAAAAAGAAACAACAAATTAGAATTAAAGGGGAAATAGGGTATTTCATCTGCAATAGCCGAGGTGCGGGGGAGGAAGTAGACGGACTGTTGAAAGAAATGATGTTTTTTGTTAGTTTCATATGGCACTATGATTCGTGCGGGATAATTTCTGAGATGAGTATTAAAAATAAAAATGTCCCATATGTTCATACACCCAAGCCTGAGATAGAGAAGTTCGTGAATCAAACAGAATGGGAGTCGAACACTCTGGTCGAGATAGAACAACAGGACCCTTCGTTCATCGTCTCACAGACTACTACACCATAGGTTCCCAAGGGGAAAATACCCAGGAAGGATACTTCACCTTCCATCACTGAAGTTTCAGCTGAAGATTTCCAATTACACACCAAAAGGCCAAAAAACAGTCTTACACTTGACACGGCTGGTGAAAAGGAAATCCAATCCACTGCACATATGAAATATGATCAGTCACTTCTGAGCACAAGAAGCAAGCAAATCATGTCTACTGTTGTGCCTAAGAATCCCACAAGTACTCCACTAGTCGACCAGCCGAGTAAAGTAGGACCAAAATTGAGTGTTTTTTTAGAAGTATGACCTGATCAAAAAGAAAAATCAGACACTGACCAACAGTACTTATGGTCGGTTTTGGAAGTAGACATCAAAGGCACAACACAGACTATTGTCTACATTCGATACAGAAAAGGGTAGAGTGCACATGGCGTTTCTGCAGGCACAGGTGCCAGGCCCCAAAGCAATCACTGATTACAAAAGGGAAACATTCGAGTTTCATACTAGGGATGTGCATCCTGCTGATCAAATGGATCTGCACAGGCAAACTGGGGAAATGATTTTCTCCACGTTGGCAAATGCTTCTACCACAGCCACTAAATTACAGGTATCTCTAAGCAATGTCCAGACACAACAGAAATTAGAAAAGATATCATCCTTTGCAAAGGATAACATAATTAATACGTTGGAAGAATTGGTCCTCAAGATCAAGTATGACCCCTCAAATGTGAAAGCAGTTGAGGAGATGCTTAAAAATAAAAATGTCGATATAGCATCTCTGAGGAAACAGTTGAAACTTCCACCAAAGGAAGATGCACAGACAAAGGAGATAGCTGAGACAAAAGGGGAAAAGGATGAGATGCTCAGGTTGATTATGGATCAGAATGCACAGTTGAAAGAGATGGAAGAAGAACTGGAAAGGTTAAAGAAAGAGAAGGAACAATCAAAGCCTATGGAATTCATTCCATTGAGTGCAATTCCACTCACAGGAGTAAGAACAACATCCATAGTGGGAATCCCCTCAGCAGAAACCCCCTCAACAACTCCACTGACAGCTCTGGAGAAGGCAGTAGAACTAGAAAAATCCATGGAAGAGATGAATTTGCAAGAGACAGAGATTATCAGACTTAAAACGGAGGTTGAGAACCTTCGGGAACTCAAGTCTTCTTACCAAACCAGTTACTCCAAGGAGAAACAAACATCAGACAAGCTCAAACAGGAATTGCAACAGCTTCAAAAGAAAACAATGGGAGGCAAAACACTAGTCGAGGTCAAGGAAAATGTCTAGATGGATATCACCAAATCCATAAATGAAATATGGTCTATGGTACAAATCATGTTCAAGCAAAACGAACTGGTGCAAAGAAGCAAGTAGATGATTGAGAAAATAAGAGAAGAATTGGGAGAGATGCCCACAGAAGCCACTGAGATCATTAAATTCCTAAATTCAAAAACCAGAGAAGAGTTAGAGGATTTGAAAATTGTAGATAGGACAGAAACCATCCTCAAGGTCAAGAGGGTCCTAACCAAAAGAGGATTGATGCTACAACTGGAGGAAAAAGTCCAAACTATGGACATAGGAGTGAAAATACTTTTCAGCAAAATTGAAGCTCTGCAGAAGAAAGGCCTCCCTAGCTTAAGGGTCATAAATGACAAGTTAATGACACTTTATGATTATAAAAAGAAACTAGCCACCGTGGCTAAAGATAGTTCGAAATTCATGGGTATACAGGGCATTATCACAGGCAAGGCGTTCTTAGAGGATTTCCAGTTAGACATCAATATACAGCACGAGATCCAATACATTTTCATCGTCAAGCCAAATTTTTCCAAGTATACAGAGATGGATGAAGTATATTGAAGATTGTTCAAAGTCAGCGTTCCTAGTAACCTTTGATGGGAAGATTTTTTCAATCTGATCGAGTAGGAGATGACGTTTCCAAGCCCAGTCAGCTATCCAATCAGACGAGGTCATTTAGAGGACTCACCAACAGTTTACCCCAGAAATCAGCATGAAGATTTCAACACATCATCAAACAGTTCCTAAATTTTTGTATCTTGTTGAGTTAGTTAGCTAAATTTAGAATTTGCCACGTCCTGATCTTTAATGATAGGATCGTATGTAATTTTTGATTATAAATACTTCAAACTTTGAAGTACTGGGGGTTGATATTTTACACCCTATAAGCTAGAAAGACTATAATTTTTATCAAGAGATCTTCCAGTAATACAAAGGGACGTTTCACAGGATTCTAGCGTGTTATTCATTGGTGATGTTTTCTTTTCTATGTTAAATGTTTTTGTCCCTCAGTTTTCATATTGTTTTCTAATCTAATCTTTTAAAGTAGCGCATGTTGCAGGATTTATCTTTGTATACCCTGTTTCCGTCTTTGAAAGATCTTAATGTTTATCTTTCTGATATTACAGTGAAGAAATTCTTAAATGCTTCTTTACTTTAATTGATATTCTCATATTTTTTGATATTCATCACTTTACTGCTAAAGAATCCAATGAATGCATTATCTTGCCCTGTGAAAAGAATCTTTTAGTTTCTGTTTAGATATCTATCTTTATAATACAGACCCCATAGCCCAATGGAGGCGTAAAACCCTTTTTAGATCCCTCTCTGAAATTGGTAGGGCTAGATTCCAGTTTCGAAGTGGTTGGATAAAGTTACCTCTTGTAAATTTCTTCTACTCTGACAACCTATGGGAATTTACAGAGCGCTAACATAGTCGCGACCATACTGGGGAAGATGAAACAAACATTCAACCTCATGGTTTCTTTTTCCTTAGAAGAAAATTTTGTTTCTGAAAAAATTATAAATCTGAGAAAGAAATAATGTTAAGAGGTTGTTAAGTGCTTGTGCATAGTAATTTTGGATTCATAAAAATAAAAATATATAAAAATTAAAAATATGGCTCCTAAAAGAGCTTATACTCGATCCCACCCAGACCTGGAACCTGTGATAGCAACTGATAATCCAGAACAATTACTCAAAAAGAAGACCATTGCAGAAGGTTCAGGGAGTCATAGTCCCCTTCACGGGTCCCCTTCTCTTCTAGAGGAACTTGTTTCCCTTCAAGATCTTGACTTTGACACCATTTTTGAACAAAGCATGTTTAGATCGAAATCTGATAGCTTTGTGACTGAAACCATTTTAGATCCAACCATCCTGCAACCCTGGACCCCTGAAATACTATCTCCCTCTTCAAAACCTCAAACCGCTCACTCTATGCCAGCTAGTCCCTCATCCTTCTCATTTTCTTCCACCGCCCCACCTATCATTCAGGTTGTTGTCCCACCCCCTCCACCTATCATGGTGGCCAGATATGCTCCCTTGGTGTTGGCTGCACCTTTACACGAAATGCCCCAGGACTATCAAATGAGACTCCCACAGTTCGATGGTACAAGGCCTTTGAACGCACAACAACACGTTGATAAAATGAATGACTATTTTGACTTGCAGGAAGTGGATGAATATGACGTTCAAATGAGACTTTTTGCGCAGAGTCTGAATGGGGACATTAAGAAATGGTACAAAGGCTTACGTGTTGCTTCAATGGTCGACCTTACAACATTTCAAAGAAGTTTTATGGACAGATGGGAGGTAAAGAAAAACCCTCTCTAGATCTTGTCAGAATATGAAAACATCAGAAGGAATCAAGGAGAGACAGTACAAGACTACTGCATCTATTTCAACAATCTGTACAATGTGATTCCAGCTGATATTAAAACCCCATAAGGTTTGGCACTGATAAAATTACCTGATGGGTTCGACACTAATATGTCGTATAAATTAAGGGAAAGAAAATCCACCACCCTGGAGGACATGCAGAAAAGCACAATAAGTGTAGAGGCCAACCTTCTGGCTAAAAGGGCATGGTAGAGGATGAAGAGGAGAGTCACGATTAAAGAGGAACCTTCCACATCTTCTTCTGACGCCAAACTAGATTCCTTAGCTAGAGAAATGGAAAGGATGATGGAGAGACTTACTGTAGCCGAAAGAAATCCTCCTAGAGAAAACCAAACGGCTCCACAAATTTAGAATCCTAACTTCAGAAGAAATCCTCCTCAAATCAAGCAGAGAGGTCCTAGGGATCAAAGAGAACAGAGAGGATCTGACCAACAGATGAAACCACCCCTGCAGGAAAATTATGCCGATGAAGGTGAAGAGGTAATTGAAGAATTAGAGGACACACACATAAACCTCATGGGCATTAACGATAACAAATCCACTTTCCTTACTCAGGAAGAGAAAGAACGTTTCCTTCTTTCTCAAAAAGAGTTGTGTGAGGAAGCCAAAGAGACTGAACAACAGGCATTTGAAAATGCCATTATGGAGGTACACAGGCAGTACAATCTGCGAAGTAAAAAGACAGATGAAAATTCCCCCAAAAAGGTAACCAAAACGAAGAAAACAATTGAAACCAAGAAATCTACTGAGCCTTCTACCAAGAAGATTCCCGAGAAAGGTAATGCTTAAACTCCAACAAAAAGAAACCTTACCATTTTACAAATATCAACGCAGATTGAGGTTTCATCAACCAATCGACCAAGTACTTCTGCTCAGAAAACTATGGTGGACAGATCATAATTGCTGAGCCAAAGCAGAGCACCTACTCCTTTCAATCTCGAAGGGGAATTATCCAAAGTGAAAATTACCATTCCCATTTCTGAGTTGATGAGTAAGAACGCTTACCGATTGCAGGTGATCAAAGCGTTGAGCATTGAGCCTAATATAGGCATGAATGCCTTGACCATAGGACACGTGAATCATTCAGACACAGTAAATCTTACCGATGATCAACCTAAACTTCTTTTCGGCCCTGAAGTTGATGGTCAAACTGACACTGGTGTTGTCTCTCCTTTTTACATCAACCTTAATATACTCGACCGATTCTGCACAATGTTATGTTAGATTCGGGTGCTTCCCATAACCTGATGCCTAAAGCAGTGATGGAAAAACTAGGACTCAAGGTCACCAGACCTTAAAAGGATTTACAGTCTTTTGACTACAACAAAGTCAGATGTATCGGGTTGATCAAGAACTTATGCATCACCCTAGTTCAGATTCCAGAAAAAATCATGGTTATGGATGTTGTGGTCACGGACATTGCCCCGAAATATGGTATGTTTTTGTCCAGGTATTGGGGGGCCAAGTTGAAAGGAACTTTGCAATTGGATATGTCATATTCCACCATCCCAGTATTCGGACAACAAAGAAGACTGTATAGAGAGACACTGATGAAATATATGGTCAGCAGCAAGGAAAATCCCCATAACTATCCCCTGTACTCTTCTCACTTTGATCTAGATTCCTTCATCCTGTATAATGACGATGATATGGGAGAACAAATCGCTCAACTGGAAGAAGATGCATTTGACCCGAACAAAGGCCAAGAAATCAGTGAGGAAAAAGGGAAGAAACTCGTAATAAGTGAAAAATTGCCAGCAGATTTTTGGAGCATGGAATTTGATGGAGTTGTAAGCAAAGAAGGAGCTGGAGAAGGAGTTTTGTTGCACAATCACAAATCTAGGTATTCGGAAAACCATTCTTACAAACTGAATTTTCAATGCACTAACAACATATCCGAGTACGAAATTTGATGCTCGGCCTGAAACTACTAAAGAAGGTTGGTGCCAAACAAATCATGGTAAGAGGTGATTATGAATTAATTATCAAACAAATTAAAGGTGAGTATGCAGCAAAACATCCCAGGCTCGGAGCTTAAAGAAACGTTGTTTTGGATGCCCTTCAATGTTTCACTGAAGTTGATTTGCAGGTGATGCCTAGGGGACAGAACATTTTAGCAGATGGGTTAGCTACGTCAACAGCTACATGCAATATGCCTTTTCATTCCACTCGCCCATACATGGTGGAGGTGAAGTGCAGACCGATTGTCCTGGACAACATCATATACTGGAAGGTATTTGGGAACGATGATCAAATTGAATATTTTCTACAATGTAAAAATGATTTCGAGTGTACAAACATAGACTTAGAAAATGATGATGAAAATGTGAATAAATATATTTTTGGAAGTGATAGTGTAAATAAAATAGATTTAGGAGAGTTATGTGAAGATGAGATAGATTTTGATGTTTTGCATTTAAAGAGTAATGTTTTACCTAGGGGTTTACTTTTGTTAGAAGACTTATTTGATTTTAATGATGTAGCTAAAAAACCTAAAATTGAAGCCAGTGGGAAAGACGTTGAAGACTGTAACATAGGGACAGAAGAGAAACCCAGGCTAGTAAAACTTTCCAAATCCTTACCTCCTGAGAAGAAACTCAAATACATTGAACTTTTCAAGGAATATGCGGATGTGTTTGCTTGGGGATATGAAGATTTAAAATATTATGACATGAGCATCATATAACATAGGATCCCGATAAAAGAAGACCAAAAACCTTTCAGACAGAAACTTAGGAGAATCAATCCCAATATACTTCCCTTGATAGAAAAAGATGTATGATGCTAAAATCATAGTCCCCTTATGATTTTCCAAATGGGTTTCAAATCTGGTCCCAACCCGAAAAAAAACTGGGGAAATCGGGCTTTGCATTGATTTCTGAAACCTGAACAAGGTTTCCCTAAAAGACAACTACCCATTGCCAAAAATGGACCACATATTACAAAAGGTAGTTGGATCCAGCAAAATCTCCTTACTAGATGGTTTCTCAGGATATAACCAATTTCTCGTTCACCCAGATGACCAAGAGAAAACATCCTTCACAACACCTTGGGGTACCTTCATGTACGTGAAAATGCCTCTCGGGTTGATGAACGTTGGGGCCACTTTCCAAAGAGCGATGGACATCGCTTTTGTGGAAGAACTTGGCAGATTTATTGTCATTTATTTGGATGACGTAACTGTTTATTCCCAATCCAATGATGGAAACTTACGACATCTCAGACGAGTGTTTGAGAAATGAAGAAAGTTTGGGATTTCTATGAATCCTAAGAAAATCCTTTTCGGATTAGAGGAAGGCAATATGTTGGGGCACATAATCTCTAAGGACGGAATTAAAATAGACCCCAGTAGAATACAAGCCATTTAGAAACTGGAACACCCAAGGAATATCAAAGAGTTACAATCTTTCATTGGAAAAATAAACTTTCTAAGAAGATTCATACCTAACTTGGCTGAGCTTCTCAGGAACATCACCAACATGTTAAAAAAGGACACAAAAATAAAATGGGACTCTGAATCCAAGCAGTCTTTTGAACAAGTTAAACATGGACTCACACAGGCTCTAGTCTTGATCAGTCCTGACTTCACCAAGGATCTTTACCTTTTGTATTTCTCTTCTGAACATACCATTGCAACAATATTACTACAAAAAAACAACAAAGGGTATGAACAACCCATAGCCTTTTTTAGTAAATCTTTAAGAGATGCTACTTTGAATTATAAAATAATGGAGAAACAAGCTTTTTCCCTGGTAAAAGCCATAAAGGATTTTAGAGTATATATTCTCCATTCCCACACCATCGCATATGTTCCAAACGCAGTAGTGAAGGATATTTTAACCCAGGACAATCCAGATGGAAGAAGAGGAAAATGGATTGCTATCATTCTAGAGTATGACATAGAGATTAAGCCTACTAAACTAATTAAAGGTCAAGGTCTAGCAAAGTTAATGGTTGAATCCAATTTCCATGCTCTTGATATTAATTTCTTAGTTGTAGTAGATGAACATGGAGAGTAGGCGACTCCAAGCGTGAAAGGGGTATTTCTGAACTCTCCATGGTACACAGACCTGATATTTATTTTTCATAACTTACAAGCTCCCCCTAGTCTAACCAAAACTAAAGCTAGATTTTTGAAATTGAAAGCATTAAAATTTTGCATTCTAGAAGGCAATATTTATTAGAAGGATCCTGGAGGTATTTTGTTGAATTTTCTGTTAAAGGATGAAGTTGACAAAGTATTGCAGGATTTTCATGCAGGAGACTATGGTGGTCACCTGAGCTAGAAGACCATAGCTAATAAAATTCTCAGAGCTGGGTTCTATTGGCCTACACTATTTGGTGATGTGTATCAGAAGGTGACTTCGTGTCATAAATGTTAGGTGTTCGAGGTTAAAAAGAAGCTCCTCCCTTTTCCCATGAAACCAATATTTGTTGAAGCTCCTTTCCATCAATGGATATTAGACTTTATCGAAGAAATACATCCTCCCTCTTTGGGCCAACACAGGTGGATTCTGACTACTACGGACTATTTCACAAAATGGATCGAAGTTGTACCAAGCAGGCAAGCTATTGATTCTATCATTATTAAATTTTTAGAAAATAATATCTTATATCGTTTTGGGTGTCCAAGACAAATTATAACTGACAATACAGTTGCTTTCCGATCCAAGAAGCTCATAAATTTTTGCAACCAATATCATATCGTTTTGGGACATTCCACAACTTATTACCCTCAGGGAAATGGGCTAGCAGAGTCATCCAATAAAACCCTGGTGAACATTACTAATAATACGTTGCAAGAAAACAAAAAGTCATGGCATAACAAGATGGTTTTCGCACTGTGGGCTGACAGACTGACCACCAAGAGGTCAATTGGTACGTCTCCATATCAATTGGTCTATGGCACTGAAGCAGTTTTTCCTACCTCCTTAGGGATTCATGTCATGAAAATGTTGCAAGAGATGCAATTCGAGCCGAACGACTCCCAAAGAAGGATAAATCAAATGATCCACTTGCAGCAGACCAGAGAAAAAGTATACAACAAAACTCAGGTTGTCCAGAAGAGCATTAAAAGGATCTTTGATAAAAGAACTAAAGAATATGACTTTGAGCTAGGTGACCTGGTTCTAAGATGGGATGCCCGAAATGAAGATAAGGGGAAGCATGGAAAATTCAACAGTTTATGGAAGGGACCTTACATAATTCACGCATTCATAGGAAATAATTCTTTCCTACTCAACAACAACGATGGGACCAATCTACCAGGAGGACCTCTGAATGGCAGAATGTTGAAGCACTATTCACCTCCTCAGTAGGGACCTTCAGTCACACCTTTCCATTGTACAAATCATTTTATTTTGCTTACAAGTTTTGGAGTGAATAAATTTGATCAGATGGTTGAAGCTCGCAGAGAAGGCCCTAAGCCACTGGAAATTGTCATCAAACTTTCAAAAATAAAACAAATCAAACAACAAAGGAAATTGTGGAGAATTTTTTTCATAACATCAGAAAACAAGATTCTTGGCAGTTCACAAGGAGAGTACCATCCCCAGGTGGAGATGTTGTTATAACCCTATAATTTATAGGATCAATTGATGACTGAAAATTTTATCCTTTCATTGTTTTGGTTGCCAAATGATTTTTCATTCTGCAAATAATTTGAGAAAAAAGAAAAGAAAGAAAAAGAAAAAGAAAGAGAAAGAGTAAAAGAGGGCATAAAAGAAATTGGATAGAGCCCCATGCAATAACAATGACTTGGTTCATACAATTTAAACATGGACAAGTCCTTTTAAATTGATGTTGATAGGAGTAGTGAATAAGCTTGGCTAAACTGTTTAATCTTAGCCAAGCAAATTAGGATAGCTAGTGAATAAATTTGACCAAACTGCCTAATCTTGGTCAAATAAACCAAGGATAGAGTAATTGCTTATTCCAACAGTTTAATCTGAGCTAAATGTCATAGGTAATTAGGTTAGAGCATAGGGTAGTTTTCTTTATCTCAATAAAACAGGCATGACGATTGATGTTGAACCCTATCTTTGATGTTTGAAAGTTGAATGTCTAACCCCATGGTGATAAAAACAGGGAAAGTTTGGACAAACCCACTTAAAGTGCTTATCCGAAGTTTTCAAAGAAAAAAATGAGTTTGCGCTCACAGTTTAAAGACAACGCACAGATGAATGGCTGAGGTGATGGCACTGAGATCTACGGTTGATAAGTTTTTCTGGACACCCCGACTGTTCTAACTTTAACGGTAAGGGGGTGGGTCTGGAATCATGTATAACGAAGGCGCGCATCTGAACGACTGAGGCATCGGTGCCTAGATCCACGGTTGAGATTGAATTCCGGACCCCCCCCGACTGTTATGCTTTTAATGATGCGGGGGAGGTATGGAATGTTGTTTAAACCAGGGATGATTTTAGGGGCTAAATTTCGCTCATGGGCTAATTTTCCATGGTTTGTCCAAAAACGAGATTCACTATTTTAAAAATGATTCGCCCAAATTCTATAGTATAAAATTATTTTACCTCAAAAATCGCCAAAAGTTTATAAAATTATATAAATTCCTTAGAAATTTGAATATTTTTACAAAAATATCGCCAAACATTTATAGTTTACATATAAAGGATTAGTAAGATTCGCGAAGGTTTCTACATTTTAAAATAAATTTCCATTCTTAAAATCATCCCTTGCTTAAACATCGCTCTAAGATCTATGGTATAGCGGAAGGCACATCGATGGATGGCTGATGTATTTTTCAGAACCCCCTAACCGGTCTACCTTTAACGATGAGGGGGGGGTCCGGAATGGAGTGTTTTTTTGGCGGGTCCACTCCTCTATGTTGTAGGAATCCATTGCTCCGTACTCTTTCCACGTACCACTTACCACTTTCTAACATACCCCTTGTCACCCCATGACATCATTCTCCACTTTTTCCCCTAAAGGTCATGTCTCATTACTCTGTCGGTCCATTCCCCTTGTTCACCCGTTACAAGTCCCTTCACCATGGTCACTTCCCAATCAACACCCACCACATCACCTGGTCGTATTCATCATTCATTGTTACCTCCCATCTCATGCTCCAAAAGACCCATTGTCCATTTATTACTGGCTAACTTATCCGTTAGCTTGTTGATCTGTCCCCTGTGCCCAACGGGTATCCGTTTTCTCAAAAACACTCTTTCCATTCATTCTCCCATTGCTTACTTTGTCCTCACACAAGAGATATTATCGTTGTCTTACCTCCGTTCCAGTCAGTCGTCCAAAACCAGAGTCATCCCCACTAATGTTTTGTTTGAATTGTAGGTATTTTCACAAGTGATGGCGCCAAAATCCAAGAAAGCGGATGCCAAGGAAAATACTTTCCTTTCGCCTCCTGTTGATATCGACATGATCCATTTGGTCGACAAAGATCATTTAATCGTAGACACCAGGTGTGAATTTGACTTCGCAGATTTGCAGTCATGGATCAAAGAAACTTTCTTAGATCAGAGCGATGAAATTGGGCTCTGGGAGTCGAACCTTCCTCTGTATCTTTTCCCCCAGGTTCACCATTTCCCTGAATTCTCCCTCAAGTGCTAGGTTCATTACCTCCCCGACTAGAGAGACATAGTATATTCATCAGGAGAAACTTTGTTCTTCATCACACTAGAGGCCATTGATCATATGATGCGGATACCAAGAACTGAATCTGTCTCCCCTTTCAATCTCGAAGTCATCACGGAGCTATACCAGAAACTATCATTCCCTCAGAGAGCCCAGAGTTTTGAGATTTTCCTCCCTCAGGCCTCTTATCTCCCCAAAACAAATCCCCTGTACCCTTCCTCCCTGTTCTCAGAGAATGGAAACCAAGTTATTTCATCGCTCTGTGCTCTTCTTGGTTATTTTTCTGACAAATGGGTGGATGAACCCATAACGGTTTTTCTGTCCATTTTCTCCACAGAAGAAAGACCCACCACTCAGTTCGACTACAACACTTTCCTGGTGGACAGTATTCACAAGCAGTTCTCAAATTTCCCCTCAGAAGGCATGTTCCATTATTCCTCAATACTAGCCTACATGTTCACTTTCTTTCAAGCGGACAGGTTCTCCTTTTCAATGCAGAAAATGGACAAGGATGGGAGACCGCAGGAGGTAACAACTTGGACTTCACTACTCAGAAAAAATTCAACAGAGTTCAGTTTCAAACAATTTATTGAGCAGTTTTATCACCCGGTGGTAAGCATGCTCAGTGGAAAACCTGAACCAAGATTAAACGAAGAAATTCAGAGGATCTTACACCTCTCGGACCTTGCATAAACTGGAGACTGGTATCTTTACCAAAACCACACTGAGATCAGAGTATATGGATGCGAGTTAGCTCCATACAAACTTACCAAGTATATTCCCGTGAGGATATTTTCCCTGGAGTACATAAGGAAAATCATTAACTTCGATGACATACATTTTGTGTCTCTGAAAAAGAAATAGTAGCTTAGAATTAAAGGGCAAATAGGGTCTTTCATCTGCAATAGCCAAGGTGCCAGAGAGGAAGCAGACAGACTATTGAAAGAAATGAAGTTTTTTGTTATTTTCATATGGCACTATGATCTGTGTGGGATAATTTCTAAGATGAGGATTTAAAATAAAAATGTCCCATATGTTCATACACCCAAGCATGAAATAGAGAAGTTCGCGAATCAAACAGAATGGGAGCCAAACACTCTGGTCGAGATAGAACAGTAGGACCCTTCGGTCATTGTCTCACAGACTACTACACCATATATTCCCAACGAGAAAATACCCAGGAAGGATACTTCACCTTCCATCACTGAAGTCTCGACTGAAGATTTCCAATTACACACCAAAAGGCCAACAACCAGTCTTACACCTAACACGGCTAGTAAAAAGGAAATCCAATCCACTGTAACTATGAAAGATGATCGATCACTTCTGAGCACAAGCAACAAGCAAATCATGTCTAACATTGTGTCTAAGAATCCCATGAGTACTCCACTAGTCGACCAGCCGAGTAAAGTAGGACCAAAATTGAGTGTTTTTTAGAAGTATGGCCTGATCAAAAAGAAAAATCAGACACTGGCCAATAGTACTTATGCTCATTTTTGGAAGAAGACATCAACAGCACAACACAGACTGTTGTATGAATTTGATACAGAAAAGGGTAGAATGCACATGGTGTTTCTGCAGGCACAGGTGCCAAACCCCAAAGCAATCACTGATTACAAAAGGGCAACATTCAAGTTTCATACTAAGGATGTGCATCCTGCTGATCAAATGGATCTGCACAGGCAATCTGGGGAAATGATTTTCTCCATGTTGGCAAATGCTTCTACCACGGCCACTAAATTAGAGGTATCTTTGAGCAATGTCCAGACACAGTAGAAATTAGATAAGATATCATCCTTTGCAAAGGATAACAGAATTAAGACGTTGGAAGAATTGGTCCTCAAGATCGGGTATGACCCCTCAAATGTGAAAGCAGTTGAGGAGATGCTTAAAAAGAATAATGCCAATATAGAATATTTGAGGAAACAGTCGAAACTACCACCAACGGAAGATGCACAGGTAAAGGAGATAGCTGAGACAGAAGGGGAAAATGATGAGATGCTCAGGTTGATTATGGAGCAGAATGCACAGTTGAAAGAGATGGAAGCAGAACTGGAAAGGTTATTTTAAGAGAAGGAATAATCAAATCCTATGGAAGTCATTCCATTGAGCACAGTTCCACTCACAGGAGTAAGCACAACATCCACAATGGGAATCCCCTCAGCAACTCCATTGACATCTCTAGAGAAGACAATAGAACTGGCAAAATCCATGGAAGAGATGAATTTGCAAGAGACAGAGATTAACAGACTTAAAAAGGAGGTTGAGAACCTTCAAGAACTCAAGTCTTCTTACCAAACGAGTTACTCCAAGGAGAAACAAACATCATACAAGATCAAACAGGAATTGCAACAGCTTCAAAAGCAAACAGTGGTAGGCAAAACACTTGTTGAGGTCAAGGAAAATGTCTGGATGGATATCACAAAATCCATAAATGAAAGATGGCCTATGGTACGAATCATGTTTGAGAAGAACGAACTGGTGCAAAGAAGCAAGCAAGCGATTGAGAAAATAAGAGGAGAATTGGGAGAGATACCCACAGAAGACACTGAGATCATTAAATTCCTGAATTCAAAAACCAGAGAAGCGTTAGAGGATTTGAAAATTGAATATAGGACATAAACCATCCTCGAGGTTAAGAGGGTC